>JABUQX010081364.1:0-15985 GCA_015478945.1 Trachelipus rathkii | reverse complement strand
GTTAGATGGTGAGCAGCTGGAACAAGTGTCTGAGTTTAAATATTTAGGTATGTGTTGGATGAGAAGGGAACGGATGATGCAGAGTGTAGTAGGAAAGTTGTGAATGGCAGGAAAGGGGCTGGTGCAATTAATCGTTGGTGAATGTAAAAGGGACTAAGTCTTGAGTGTGCTAGGTCTTGCATGAGGTATGTTGTTACCTGTGTTATTGTATAGTAGTGAGACTATGGTCTGAATAAGAATATAGATCTAAAGTCAATGTGTTCAGATGGAAAAATCTTAGGGGCGTGCTAGGTGTGAGAAGGATTGATTAAAATGGGAATGGAACGTATTAGAGAGTGTGTGGTGTGAAGAAAGGGGAAACGAGAGAATAAATGAAAGTATGTTGAGATGGTTTGGTCATGTGAAAGATGAATGGATAGTCGGTTGGTTAAGTAGAAGTGTTAGGGTGGTGTGTGCTGGGAATCGGACCGGCTGGGAGGACTGAAGAAAAAGTGGATTGAGTCAGTAAAGAAATATCTGGAGGAGAGAAACGTGAGTATTTGGCAGAGCGAGATAAAGGTGCATAAATAGAGTGAATGGCGGGGTTTTGTGAGGAGGTATGGTTGTGGGCCACCTGGGCCATTGGATGAACCCTACACTGACGAAAAGCCATAGTGAGGGTTCGTCGCGGTCCCATGAAGCTCTAGGGTGGATTTTCTGACTGCGACGAGCTCTCACTAATAGGTATAGAGGGGGCGGTAAGGCTGGGCTTTCTTTTTGACTTGTGTTATATTCCTCTACTACTTTTCTTTTCCGATGCATGTCACGCACCTTACCCCCAGTCTTGGGGGAAAAAAAGGAAGATATGATTATTATTATTATTATTATTATTATTATTATTATTATTATTATTATTATTATTATTATTATTATTATAGGTAGAAAGAGAAAAACAAGGAGAAGTCGGTCAACATCACGATGTTCGTCGAAAAACACCCTTAAAAGACCTCGCTCTCGACAGAGCTCCTCTCCAGTATACTCCCGTGATTTGGTTCCTTGTGGCAGAAGTTCAAGTTCTTCAGTTTCTCCTGAACGATTGCCTTTGAAGAAAAAAGGTAAAGTTGATGATAAAAGTAACAAAGAAAGCTGTAATGATTCACCATCAAGACGAAAACCTGTTGATAAGGATATTCAAGATAGCAATAATGGATCACCACCACCACCTCCTCCCTCCTTCAGAGTTATCTTTAATGGACAAATTCCAAGAAAAGGAAAAGAAAGGGCAGATGAAACCTAATGTTTCAAACGACAGAATCGTCCACCGATCCATATCATTAGAGTCCGCAACTCAGAGATTCACTACGACATCTTTGAGGTAGGTTGCGGAGCTTAAATATTCTATATTATTTACCATATATATATATATATATATATATATATATATATATTTATATATTTTTATATATATATATATATATTATATATATATATATATATATATATATATATATATATAATATATATATATTATATATATATATATATATATTATGTATGTTGCGGACTAGTGTTCTTACTAATTAATGGATACATGGAGGGGGCGGTAAGCTGGCGTTCTTTCGGACTTTTGTCATATTCTTCTACTGTTTTTCTTTTGCCAATGTTGGTCACGCACCTTTACTCCCAGTCTTGGGAATAAAAAGGAAGATGAAGAAAGAAAGAAAGAAAGATATATATATATAATATAAAATTATATATATATATATATATATATATATATATATATATATATATATATATATATATATAAATTATATATATAAAAATATATTAGAAATGATAATAAAAAAATATATAAATATATATACCTTATCTTTATCTATCTTAGATAATTATATATATATATATATATATATATATAATATATATATATATATTATATATATATATATTATATATATATAATTATATATATATATATATATATTACCGATATATATATATATATATATCATATATTATATATATATATATATAATATATATATATACTATATTATATATAATATATCTTAAATAATTTGTATGTTTGACTGTATTTTTTACTATTTTATATTTATAGATATATATAATATATATATAATATATACCTACGGTATATATAAGCAAATGATTGAGAAGCAGAGAGAAAAAAATAAATTGTATTTAGGTTTTATGGATTTGCAACAGGCATATGATAGGATTAATAGGGAAGCTCTATGGCAGGTGTTAGTGATAACTGGTGTTATTGGTAGGATTCTGAATGGAATCAAAAGTATGTATGACGATAGTGAAGCGTGTGTAAGAATAAATGGAGTCGAAAGTGATTGATTTAATATTAATAGTGGAGTGAGGCAGGAATGTGTTATGTCTCCTTCTTTATTCAGTTTGAATATGGATGGGGTTGTGAAAGAATTAGAGTTGGGGGTGGCAAGGGAAGGTGTTAGAATGATGGAGAATAGAAGGGAGTGGAGGGTTCCCTACCTATTATATGCGGATGATTTGGTTTTGTGTGGCGAATCTAAAAAAAAGTTTGAGAGGATTGGTAGTGGGATTTGGCAGGGTGTGTAAAAGGAGGGGTTTGAATATGGTTTTGAGTGTAAAGTTATGCTGCATGCTGAGCAACTGGAACAAGTGTCTGAGTTTAAATATTTAGGATATATGTTGGATGAAAAGGGAACGGAAGATGCAGAGTGTAGTAGGAAAGTTGTGAATGGTAGGAAGGTGGCTGGAGCAATTAAATCTTTGGTGGATGTAAAGGGAGTAAGTCTTGAGTGCGCTAGGGTCTTACATAAGGGTATGTTGTTACCCGTGTTAATATATAGTAGTGAAACTATTGTCTGGAATAAGAGGTATAGATCTAAAGTTCAATGTGTTTAGATGGACAATCTTAGGGGCGTGCTAGGTGTGAGAAGAATTGATAAAATGAGGAATGAACGCATTAGGGAGTTGTGTGGTGTGAAGAAGGAGTAAATGAGAGCATAAATGAAAGTACATTGAGATGGTGTGCTCATGTGGAAAGGATGAATGATAGTCGGTTGGTTAAGCGGATGTATTTAGTGGTGAGTGTGCTGGGGATTGACCGGCTGGGAGACCGAAGAAAAAGTGGATTGGGTCAGTAAAGGGATGTGAGCTTGAGAAATGTGAGCTTGGCAGAGGCTAGAAGAAAGGTGCATAATAGGAGTGAATGGCGGGGTTTTGTGAGAGGGGTATGGTTGTGACCCACCTGGGCCAAGGAATGAACCCTTACATTGACGAGATGCGATAGTGTCGGTCCGTCGCGGTCTGTGAAAGCTCCAGGGTGGATTTTTCTGACTGCGACAAGTTCTCACTAAAAGGTATAAAAGGGGCGGTAAGGCTGCGCTTTCTTTTCGACTTGCTTCATTTTCTTTTACTTTTCTGTTTCCAGTGCATGTGTCGCACCTTACCCCCAGTCTTGGGGAGAGAAGATAGGTGATGTATATAGAGTGGGGGTAAGGTGAGCAACATACACAGGAAACATAAAAGTAGTAGAAGAATATGACGCAAGTCAAAAAGAAAGCCTAGCCTTACCGCCCCGCCCCTTCTTAACCTTTCAGTGTAAACTCGTCGCAGTCAGAAAATCCACCCTAGAGCTTCACGGGGCCGCGACGGACCCTCACTATGGCATCTCGTTAATGTAGGGTTCATCCCTTGGCCCAGGTGGGCCATAACCATACCCCCTCACAAAATCCCGCCACTCACTCCCACTATGCACTTTTCTTCTCGCCTCCAGGCATTCCTTTACTGACTCGATCCACTTTTTCTTCTGTCTCCTAGCCGGTCGATTTCCAGCACACTCACCACTATACATCCGCTTACCCAACCGACCATCATCCATCCTTTCCACGTGACCAAACCATCTCAACGTACTTAAATTTATTCTCTCATTTATCCCTTTCTTCGCACCACACAACCCTCTAATACGTTCATTCCACATTTTATCAATTCTTCTCACACCTAACACGCCCCTAAGATTGTTCATCTGAACACATTGTACTTTAGATCTATAACTCTTATTCCAGACCATAGTCTCACTACTATACATTAACACAGGTAACAACATACCCTCATGTAAGACCCTAGCGCACTCAAGACTTAGTCCCTTTACTTCCACCAATGAATTAATTGCAAGCCACCTTCCTACCATTCACAACTTTCCTACGACACTTGTTCCAGCTGCTCACCATCTAACATAACTTCACACCAAGGACTGTCTTCACTCACAACCATAACCTTACTCTTATCTACGTTTACTTTAAAACCCCTCCTTTTACATACCTTGCCAAATCTCTCTACCAATCCTCTCAAACTCTCTTCAGATTCACCACACAAAACCAAATCATCCGCATATAATAGGTAGGGCACCCTTCACTCTCTTTCATTTTCCATCATTTCTAAAAAAAAAAAACCCCCCAAACCCCCCCCCCCAATTTTATTCCGAACCACCCCCACCTCTAATTCTTTCATGACCCCATCCATATACAAATTGAATAACCAAGGAGACATAACACATCCCTGCTTTACTCCACTATTAATTTTAAACGAATCATTCTCGACACCATTTTTTCTTACACATGCTTCATTATCGTCATACATACATTTGATTCCATTCAGAAGCCTACCACCAACACTATATATCACTAACACCTGCAAATTCATAAAACCTAAATACAATTTATTCTTCTTCTCCCTCATTTTCTCAATCATTTGTTTCAATGTAAAGATCTGATCGACATATCCTCTACCACTCCTATACGCACCTTGTTCTTCACTAATCAGTCCTTCAGTCGCTCGACGCACTCTTTCGACCAAAATACCAGCATATATCTTTCCTACAACACTCAATAAACTAATTCCCCTATAATTCCTACAGTTCCCTTATCTCCCTTGCCCTCATATGAGGCTACTATTACAGTTCTCCTCCAATCCCTCGGAACTATACGCTCCATAATCGCTTTGTTACACAACTTCCAAATCCAATCAATCATCATCTCGCCTCCATTCTTGGTCATTTCACCAGTAGTTTCATCTATGCCTGCAGATTTACCATTCTTCAACTTTCTCAATCTGCCCAATACCTCCTCCTTACTAATGACCTCATTTCCAAAATATTTATTTCTTTATATATATATATATATATATAGTATTATATATTATATATATATATATTATATATATATTATATATATATATATATATATATATATATATATATATTATATATATATATATATATATATATTATTATCTTGTGGTTCCCCGTACCATTAGAAAAGGGCGATAAAAGCACGTTAAAATCTAGGGTGTCCTGGATTTTCTTTAGTAACTTGATTGTCATAGCCTTTCTCTGCTGTTTGTCTAAGGCTGTAAGGGTTCGCTTCGTCTGTATTCTGTATGGGTAAGCCCTTATATCGTTTACTAGTACTCTCCTGCAAGTCTCACGGGATATACCGAGGGACTGACTTCGCTTGCGCACAGAGCGTGAAGTTATATAGTACGTGACCTTCAATGAATAAATAAATAACGTCGCTCGTATATATAGATATAAACGTCACGATATATACTAATATATATATTATATATATATATAATATATAGAATATATTATATATATATATAAATATATATATATAAGAAACGCCTCGTTGGCGCAGGAGGTTGAGGTCGCCGCCTCTCATACGGAAGGGACGCTGGTTCAAATCATCGCGTAGCAGTTGGAGTTTTATCTACCTGAGGGCAAGAATTAAAACTCTGCGAACACGTTGGATTGCGGTGGTTTGGGATAGCCGGCCTAAAAGTTCGATTTCTTTTCGTCTCTCCTTAAAATTCATTAATCACGTAAAAAAGTAATTATTTCACATGTGTTTACATTTATAAATAATATATATAATATTATATTTCTTTATATATATATTATATATATATATATATATATATAAATATATATATATATATATAATATATATATGGGAAGAGCATGAAGATGACTTGTATTGAAGAATTGAGGCAGCAAGAGAGAAATGCTTCAAAGTAGAAGAGGAATTTGATGTCTATAAAACTATGCCAAAGTTATACGAGAAATACGATGAATGTTACGCTTGCCTTCATGCAGATGTATTAATACTAAGTACCCTAATCACAGCGAGGAAAAAATGAGGAGTTGTGGGAGGAGTTTTGGATGTCAAAGATTGATTTTATGGAGAAGATGGAGCTTCGGAACCGTATACTAGATCTTATCGAAAAATTTAAACAAAAAATCCAATCTGTATGTTCCTTAGCTCCTCACTTCTCCTATTCATTTTTCTTGGTTATAGACTCCGTTTGGGACGAAATCAATCTGAAAATAAACATCCTCAATAAGGCCATTGTTTTCGACTACAGCCATTCACAGACTAGATTAATTTAAAGATAATATGCAAGCTTGTAGTTCTCCTGGAACTTGCTCATCATCACTTAATGACCCAAACACTAATCGATTATCCGATACCTTATTCTTATCCCACACCTATTCTCTCACCTAATGCTCCGACAAGTAGTAGTCGATTATCCGATTCAAATCCAGCCACATTTCCCCCACCTCCACCCAATATATTTCATCTTAGTCAGCAATTTAGTGCTGAGCACTTCGACAATCCTGTAGGAGACGAAATGGAAACTTGTCCACCTTTTCCTCCTCCTCCTCCTCCTACTACTACTACTATATCTGACTGTTCATCACAATCCACATATAATAAAGTATCCTATAGTAATGAAACTTCAGGTTTTGAGACTCGCTCTCCTATCAGCAGTTCATTAAGTAATATTACCCACACGGATTTATATCCAAAGCGTTCAGAAGAAAATCGTGATAAACGGTTTACTTCTGTGAATCCCCCATCATTACTTGATGATAAGGCAGTTTCTGGTGTTGATGAGCAGCATACTCTAATAAGAAACCTACTTGGAAAATTTCTTCCTCCTTCAGACTTTGAAAAAGTAGATAGAATTGTATGTAAAAGCTTGTCCTTTTCAGGTAAAGGCTCATCATTCGATAGTTCTAATAGAGAAACCCCACATATTAAGCAGGCTCATTCGCCATTGCCCCCTACCTCAGTAGAGTCTCTACCTGCACAAATTATGGCTTTGATTAAAGAACATTCCTCGCCCTCAGATATTAAAAATGAAACTTTAAATAAAGCTTCAAATATCGCTCCTATACCTTCTATTTCATGTAATATGCCTTCGGTTACTTCAGAAAGTATGCGAAGTATTGAGAACCAGAGTAAGGGAAATAGTTCAGTGGTATCTTCAATAATGCCTTCGTCTCATACCAAAGAGAGCAAAGGAAGGATTATGATGAAAGAGAACAGTGAGTCTGAAACATCTAGAGGTGAGTGCAGTTTTGAAAACTTCAGTATAGATAGAGCAATTATTGATTTAGAGTTAATTGTTCCTGATATCGGGGCGTTAGGTTCTATCATAAAGACTATGATAAAAGAAGCAAAAGATGAGGGCATTAATTCAGAGAAGTCGTTAAAATCCTTCGCGAATCCCGACAATGTAACTTTCCTGGAAATAGCTTTAATGACAATGAAAGCAAAATGTGGGGAAAGTAGGAAAGATTTTTATTCTTCTTTGGAAAGATCTGTGAACGGTCTGATAAAATACGCAAAAGAAGAATTGGAGAAGAAAGATAAGAAGGAACTTCCCTTCGATTACGAAGCAATAGCCAAAGACACGGTAGGTAAAGATTCTTCCTCGATATTGAAGATGATTCGTACAGCCGCCATTTATAATGGAATAGCATTAACGAAACAGCAAGAAAACGAAAGTTACATGAAAGTTTGTTCCATACATTTTAATTTAAGCACTTTTATTATAGGAAGATGTGATGACACTGACTGGTCAAACTCAAAAGATTTTTTGAATATTCTTAATTGTTTTATATTCAGCTTAATACATATTTATAAATATTGGTATATATTGCTATTTTTTTATTTATTTAAAGATGTTTTTTTCTTTAATAAAAGTTTGAAACAGTTTGTTTTGAGTTGCTCGATTATACCATATTAATTATTTATTTGTAGTTTATCTGATTAAAGACTTCAGGATAAATAAAATGTGTGCTGGTTTATTTTAAATAACTTATTTACTATTAGGTTTTTTATTACAGAATTATTCCAAGTTGCTCTTAATTATTATTATTATTATATAAAGTATTAGATGTGTGTGTTTGTTTTTTTAGAATGCTCTTATTGAAGTGTTGTATTGCTTTATCGAGAGATGTAAAGTTAGCTGTTTGGAAGGATTGTGGTTCTTGTTCTATAAAATCGGTGTAAGCTTGCCATTCGCTTTCTTATAATTAGTGTAAGTTTTTTTAAAGGGTGTGGGGGGGGATTATGTTGTTGTAATTAATATTGATATATCATCAGAGGATTGAGCGTGAAAGGTCTGCCATGTTGCAGTAACATGAATTGGGGAGGAACAAAGGGAAATGTCAGATGACGACGTGGGATTCTGATTATGTTGGAAGGGTTGTCGAGTGGGTTGGTTTTTATTGTTGAGGATGTTAAGTGTGTGTAAGTTGTCTATTAGTGTATCATTTTGTGAGGATGTGTGTGTGTGTGTTGAACAATGCAGGGTTATGGGCATTGTAGCGGATTTTACCAATAAAATAAAAAACCGGACCTACAATAGTTGATTCAAAAGAGAGTGGGGCTGCCTTCCAGGACAGATAAAGGGGTTATAAAAAAAATCATACACCTTAAATTTATTATAAGAAACCAACACCAATTTTACAAATATTATCCTATACAAATATTTTCCTTAAACTTATAATTTATCCGCCCTATAATCAGTATCCGATACCACTTAAAAATTAATATATCCTAGTCCCACTACCATATACCACAATACTCTACCTTATACCCTTATACGGTATTAATCAACCCTACACCACATACCAATTATAGACATATAGATAGATGATATGATATAAAATATATTTTATAATGAAATGGTTAATTCAAATAATTTAAGGAATTAAATGGTTCAGGAAAGTTTTTGTTTTGTTTTATAAAACAATGGAAATTTTATCTTTGTTTTTTGTTTTATTTTTAGTTATGCACTTCACGGCACTCTTTCTTTAATTTTTAATTAAGTTTTCTGTCCGTTTTCAAACTTGGGTAAATGTTTTTCTCTAATTTTTCTAAATGTTTTTTCACTTTCGAAATAAATGTTTTTCAAATTTTCAAAGGTTTTTCTAATTGTCAAATGTTTTATTTTCCACTTTATATTTTCCAATTGGTTTCCTTTCACTCAACTTTTCCTATATAAATTTTAATAACGTCTTTCTCGTTAATTTATTTATTTTTCAGTTTCTAAGTCTCAATTTTCCTCTTTCTTTTTCCACTTGTTTCTCAGTTTGGGTTATCTCCCTTAGTTTAATTCTCTTTTTTTTTCTCTTAAATTTTGTTTGGTAATTACTGATTTTAGGTCAATCTTTGTCGTGTTTTAGGTGTCAAAATATAAATATTCTCCTGGGGTCAATTTTAATTATTTTTACTTAAATGGTACAGAATAGTTAATCCTTTTCCTCTTCCGTTCCCCGATCCACAATCCAAAATCATCCGAAATCCGAAGAATTCTAGCCACACAAAAAAAACTGGAATGAAAAAAAATAAACAAATTCTAACATTACAAAAAAAATAAAAATAAAAGGTAAAAAATAAATAAAGAAATCCTAACCTGAATTTAAGTATTTAAGTATTAAATAAGTAATTAACCAATTAAAATATCATAAATTCATAAATTTAAAAATCAAACTTTAACATTAACATTCTAATTCAAGACTAAAAGTTAAAATTCAAAAATGCAATTACTCAAATTAGAAAAATGAATACAAACAAAAATAATAATTAGTGGCTACCTGGCCAATGGTGTTGACCAGTTTTTGTTATCCTTTCCCTTTTTCAACCTCTAAAGAAACCGTCACAAGAAACCATACCTTTGAAATGTCCACACTGATAGACCAATCCAAGACTGAATACTGGAAAACAAACAAAATGACTATGTTAAGTATATTACCCAGAATAATTAATAATAAAAAGATCAATTAAAACCATTAATTACCCTTACCAAAGAAATCTAAATAGCAAGCGAATCCACCTTCATCCATCCGATATAAACCCTTGAGATATCCATCAGAATCCAGTTTACCATTCCTCATAAAAGATCCGGTCCCATTAATCGAAAAATTCCCTTTATATATTAATTATAATCTAATTCAATCAATCCAGTTCAATTAATTCAAATAAAAAATAAAGTAAATTCTCTGTACTTGAAATCAATTTTAACTGAAAAATATTAAAGCAAATTAAAGCTTATATAATTAAATCAATAAAATTGAAATTTAATTTAATTTAAATAATACCCCCCATCACTTTATAAATTAATTCCCCCACTGAAAATCCATGTACTCTCCTTGTTGGTTGAAGTTCATTCTTCTTTCAGGCAGACTCATCATCTTCATCATTCGCCCTGTACCTAAAAACAGACAAAATAAAATTGAGACAACAGCCAAAAAAAACTGAACTACTACATCCCTCCCACCTAAGTTTGTCTCATAATTTTTAAACCCACAATCACTATCCATTTATAACGCCGTTGTCATCACCCAATCATACTCTTTTACAACACCTCTACTCCTAGTAAACGGTTTCTCATATTCAATCACTTGTTCACCGGGGTTATTCTCCCAACCTTCCTCTCTTTCATCACATACCTCTACTACTTCATTCACACTTCCTTCCCTAGGTAAACGCTCAGACATTTCTGCAATCTCTTTCTCGATCTCACTCATTCTGGCATTCGCCTTTATAACATTCACTACTTCATCCAATTCCACACAAAATTTACTCAAATCATCCACTTCCATATGCACACTCCTATCTCTAATATTTCTCAATCCTGCTAACACACTCATTTTCATCCAATGGAAACTTGCAAACTGTGTAAGTACTTTTTCTCAAACTCTGCTCGTTATTCCCATTGTCCCACCAAAATCCTGAAAAATTACTCATCATTTTCATTATCATCGTTAAATAACACCTTAACCTACTCACATTACCCGATATTCCTCTTTTACGCTTCTTCTTTATCCTTTCCACTAACACTAACTCCTTCCCCTTTAACCACAAATCATCCCCATTCTCTTTCAAGTCATTCTCATTCACCAGAAACTTATATACGGGATGAATCCTAAGATAACCAGGGGGTTCCCTCCACGGCCTCAACTGTACCTGATGGGCCCGAAACTCATTCGTACTGCCATCATTCTCACTTTCCAACACATAACTAACCCCATTAGACATAACCCTTTTTACAATATACGGCCCTTCAAACTTTTCTCTCATCTTACTCACGTTCAACCGACCTTTCTCAATCACTTCCTTCAAAACCTTATCCCCTACCTTAAAACTGGCAAACTTTAAACTACCCTTTCTCCAAACGTCCCTATCACCTTCAGGTAACCCAAGCCTGGGTTTCACAAACCTCTCGAAATTCATCACATACATACAAGGAGACATACCAGTTGCTCTATGCACAGTCATATTATAAGCCAACAACCACTCTTCCTAACCATATATTCCCAAATCATTCTCTCTCTCACTTCATCCATTCGTAACATCTCACTCCAACGTTCGATTCGTCCCTCCCGCTAACCCATTCGAACTCGGCATATATACGGCGTCATTCTCACATGTTCAATGCCCCAATCACTCAACCATTTTGCTGCAAACGGCCTGCCCTACAAAACTCCGGTCCATTATCATCAAACCATTCGCTTCGGGGCTTTTACAACACACATTGGCACAATGAACTTACCACCCTACCCACATTCGCACTTAGTCTTATTCTTTCACCGGCACGCATACGCAAACTTGCTTTTGTGATCCACCATCACCACCATTTTCCTACATACCCACATGCAGTCACCGGCAACGAAACACAATCAATCACTACTAACTCAAAAGGTTCACTCACATCCATTTCGTAACACAGGGGGTTTCACATACATTCTCTGATACTTCCCTTCTGACATTCCTCACAAGTAGTAGCAACATCATTCACTATTTTTCGCAACCAAGGATTAAACACTCCTCTTTCATACATTCCCCACCAATTTGAACTCGCCCATGTTGACCAAACCTACGGTGATCACTAAAACGCCATCCCTACTGTTACCGCAACTACAGAAACATGGTACAACAAATCCTCCTCCCTTACTTTTCCGAATATAATACACCACATTGGTACACACAATCACCCCCACCCCCACCCCCGCCCCCCCCCCCCCCCCCTCCCCCCCCCACCCTCCCCCCCTCCCCCCCCCCCCCCGCCCCCCCCCCCCCCCCCCCCCCCCCCCCCCCCCCCCCCCCCCCCCCCCCCCCCCCCCCCCCCCCCTAACCTTTTCGCAAATACCCTAAATCTCTATCAACTGGTCCCACCTAACACACTTCCTTACCTGACAAAATACATTTCTACAGCTCAAGACCAGTAGGACATTCCTCTTGGCATTACCTCGATATCCTCATGCTTAACGTTCTTTCATCCCCCAGCACCATACCTCACCATGCCAACAAATCAACAACATCACACATTCTCCTTCCTGCATTATCTAAGCAAATCTCACGACTTCCCTTCAGCAACTTTTCATTCCCTACATCTACGGACAACCTATTCACCCTCAAAAGTCCATCCCAAACAAAAAACAATACGGCATTCGCTCCTCGTCCAGCACGAAACAAACTATGTTCCACTTCCCTAGCGTTCCATTTCTACCTTTTAACAAACCCTTTTTTCTTTTCAAAAAAGGGCGACAAAATCACTCTGACCCAATCCCTTATTGACTTCACATTCTGTACGTCCTCCTCTTATCTGCCACGTCACTCGACTCAATATCTCGTACCACAGACGGTATTCACTAAAGAAATCTGAGCTCCAGTATCAATCAGTCCAACAATTAAATTTCATTCACCTTGCACTTTCACCTTCATTCTTCCACTTATCCCATGCTCGCAATACACAACCTCTTCGATTTCCCCTGGACAAATCATTTTCACATCCTCATCACCCTCTAACAGACACTTCTCCATCTCCGATTCCAAAACATACTTTCTATCATAACTCTTTTTCTCAATTACCCAATTATAGTGTATGCCACTTAAACACTGTAAATGAAGCTCGCCCACTTTTGCACCATTAACACCCTCACTCCTATACAAAACCGGTCTCTCGCCACCGTAATGCACACATACAACTACCTTAAACAACTTACTCACAACAATTAATACCTCTTGCACCGGAAGCACACCTACATTACACATAGCCTTTAACTCCTTCATAAAATATTTCACCTTCCTAATCCCTATCTGCTCGGGTTTCTTACATACCTCAGTCATAACTTCCCTCCGCAATTCTTCATACTCTCGAGCACTCTCGAAAAACCAACCTATCCCAGCTTAAATCCGTGTAACCCATGACAACACACTTTCAACATAGAATTCACCCCCACCTGACTTTAATTTTCCCTTCATTAATCCCTTAGGTAAATATCCGGGTCTATCACTACCTTTTCATTCATACTCTTCACTCCCAGGCATTCTTGACATCAAATTAGCAATCTCATTCCTTTCACCCGGCACATACTCAACCCACATAATCAAAAAATCATCTCAATCTTCCAAATGTTCTTGGCAAGCTACTGATCAACTATCCTCATTCTCGCAAAGTACACCAAGGGGTTGGTGATCCGTTTTCGACAACAAACTTAATCCCATACAAAAAAAAAAAAAAAACGGGAATGATCCCAAAACGACTTCAAACAAAACCTCAAAGCAGCCAACTCTCTTCCAATCGTGGAATACTTTCGCCTTCTCTAACATACTAAAACGCTTTTCAAACATTACGGCAATCACTTCGTTTCTTTCAATCCCATCGATTCACTTGTAGTATTGCTTTGGATCATAGAACAACGCCTGCGCTAGTACGCTTCAACCTTGCCCTCCTAGCCTGGCTGATCGCTTGATACCGCTTACGAGATGTTTTCGCGGCGCTATTGCGTCATCTCTCTCTCATCAGTAACCAGCGCAGAGCTACACCTAAAAATCTTGCTTCCATAAATGAACGTGTCAAGATCTACTTCGCAAAAACGTTTTGTCAGGAAACGGCTTTACTATTCAATTATAGCGCAGGAACAGATTGTGTTAATTTTTCATTTTCTCTTTACCCGAATTTACTCAAATCAGACAGGACTTCTCTTTTTTCCCCATAGATTCCATCAGTTCAATAGTGGTCTTGATACTCAATTGGGCCGGTTGACGCAATCCGGCTCACTCACTAACAACTTCTCTGAACTCGCTCGCTATTCGTATCGCAAACCACCATAGAGATATCCTCTCAATTTACCGGCGGGAAAGCGGCCTCCGTAAAAACAATATGTCTCATGAGAGGACCTAACGCTGGCGGATCTGAAAAAGTACCGAAGCGTATCTCATATAAAATATTTCGGTTCATCACCTCTTTATCACTTTAATCCTCTCAAGTTACGCGCACAGCCTGGGTGTCCCATATAGTAAAATTCAAGACCTCATACAGGCAAACACTCCCACTTTTTCTCCAACTTTCACTTTTTATACCTATTCTCCTTCTAATTTTCAACATATAATGATTCTCACTAGATATCATGAAACTTTGTAAAATGACACTTGAGCAAGGTGTTGAAAAAGATTACAATTACATTCACTAAAAGGTAAATACAGTCATAAAAGAACAACACAATACTGAACAATATTTCTTTACCGGGCGAAGATATAGAATTCGAGTCAATAAACTCAACACTTTTTCATCTGATTCCACTTAGCAAGTTACGCTTGTCGTAGCAGGCAGTATCGTGCTCAAAACCTCTCAACTCAAATTCTTAAACGTTAGAATTATAATGTCTGTCTTGTCAGTTTCTCTGGTAGAAGTTGTCCTCTACGGTGCGAACAGAACCATAAACCTTCAGCTTTACTTAGTGACACAACATTGGCAAATTCTGTTATTATCTCTGACCACGCCACTCTCTCACATCCATCTTGATTTCAGTAAAAAACTACATAGTCTAAGTTACACATACCGATTACTATTATACTATCTGCTGGGAAACTACACAACATAGGGAACCTTATCGATCACAGTCGTTTGTAACCGATAACCTGTACGGATGAAGTACAGTAACCTTTAATATTTATTTTACGTTAATTTTTTAAAGTGTAGCAAAAAAAAATACGGGTAGCCATTTTGGATCCATTAGGCTTTCGCACAGGCACAATCGGACATTCCACGGACTCTCACTCTCTTCTAATACACTATTCGCTCTTAACTCTTCACACTGCTCTTCAATCTCATTTGCAACGGGGGGAGGAAAGTGTCGAGGCCGTTGGTATATGGGGGTGTCCTCCATTAACACTATGCGAAACGCCGGCAATTTTGCATCCCCCAAAATTCTCATCGCCTTGGCTCAGCGCTTTTCTCCTTTTTCCCATAACATTCGTAAAACCTTTTTCTCCTCACTTCATTCAAACCTTCCGGGAAGTTTTACTTTATCAACCATTTCATTCATACACCCAATCCTTTTTCTTCTCAATATCACCAGCAAACTACACAGCATTCATTCTCTCTCGAATTTCTCTAATACAAAAAACAGAATACAAACTACAACTACATCAGCCAAACCCATGATATGAGCCTCTCAATCTCTTCTTTTCACATCAGGGCACCTTCTTGCATACCATACCCTAGGGGATATTCAAATCTATATATGACCATCGAATAACAGGGTGAACCCTTTTCACCCTATACCTCGCATCATAACCATCCACCACCAGAAACATGCTATTCTTGTTTTCATCCACACCCACATTTGC
>JABUQX010081363.1:0-17051 GCA_015478945.1 Trachelipus rathkii | reverse complement strand
CTATTAAAACATCAATTTCTCGTCAATAAATAGAAATATTATGTAGTGATTTCGAAATCTTTACATTTTTATAAATCAATTACTCTCCACACAAGCAGACAATGTAAGTGCACACTTCTTAGATTTTTTCTTATATAATAAGAATTTAGCAAATTCAAGACTGGCTCGAAAATTTAACAAATTTTCAATAAGAAAACAACAAAAAAAGAAATTAAACTACAGAAATAAAGCTTTTGAATTAAAAACAGATTTCCAAAAGGAAAATAAAATTGAGTGCCGCATAAAATACTTTTGTTTACGACCTAAAAACTAAAATATAAATATAAAGGAAAATTTTTTTTATTCCATCAAAAGAAATAGTGAAATTAGTACATGTCCTATGTGACCTGCCTTGTACTCATAACTTACTATGTGCCACAATAAAATTAAAAATACTCCATAAAAGAAAGGCAAAGAAAATAGACGTGGATTCAACCATTATATATTATATATATATTTTATAAAATACTAAATTATATATTTAATATACTATATATTATATTTATATATATATATAGAATATTACTATATAAATCATATAATTATATTATATATAATTTATATATATATATATAGATATTTATATATATATATAATTATCGATAAATTTAACAAATAAAATAAATACTTTCATCTTAAATAATAACATTTATATACCATAAACCTAATATATATAGTATAATATATGATAATATATATAATATATAAATTATAGATAATATATTATATTATATATATATATATTATATACATAATAAGACATAACAATATTTAAAGGATGTTAAAAATACCTCACTTTATTTTCCGAGTGATACTATGATTTTTAATAAACAATTTTATTAAATTCGAAGTTTCAACAAAATCTTCATAAAAACGAAGAAAATCCATTTAAAAAAAAAAATTCTTTTAATTAATTAATGATAATTAAACTTATATCCTATTCTTTCCTACGCAGACCCGCTATATATATTAATATATTATAAAATATTACTATATAATAGTATATATATTATATATACTATATATAATAATAGTATATATATATGATATATACTTATAATATATATAATATAATAATATATAAATATATATATATATATAATATATATATAATATATATTCACAAATTAATATAATTAATAAATTTCTCTCAATTATTAATTATATAATAAAAAATATTAGCTATACTCTTAAGCATTGTATCCAGAAAGTTAACGGGTGAAGGAAATTTAATTAATTAAACTGTTAAAAAAAAAAATATTGTGTATGGTTCTTTCTCATGTATACTTAAACATATCAAACTAGACGCTTTTAAAAGAAAAAAAAAATATTAGAGGGAAACATGGTAAAATCCAATCGTCCTGCAATGATTTTTCTTTAAAAATGAAAACGAAACACACCAACGACATATTTTTATGACTTATGATAAGATGAGGGAATGGAGCTTGAAAAGAATACCTAACACCTCGGTGTGCTCTTCGTCATTGTTATTTAAGATATAAACTTCTCATTAATAATAAAGTTCTTGCACTGACCTGATTTTTACTTTCGTTATACAAAAATGACGGCAAGTTTCCCATTTAATTTAACCTATAGGAAATAATCAGTTTACTTACCCAGCTTAGGGGGTTTGATAACCTTAAATGTAGTTTAAACCAAAAGCTCAAAAGAGTAGCCCTTCTCTTTTCCTTTTCTGTTTTTCTCGCCTCTCCCTGGGAACGTCTAAAGTTCTCCAATATAGTTTACATTATAAAAAATCATTGCTGCAAATTGCCTTGACCTCAAAAGAACATTGAATGAAAAATAAATATAAAATAAATAATTCATTGTTTAAAACGAGGTAAATCCTCGTTTAAAATACAACTTAAAAATGAGTGATTTGTTCGTTTTCTAACAAGTCTAATAATATTTAAGCGGCAACGCACCACCAATACACCCTTCAATCTGTCTTCACAGTTTGAATGTGCCCATTCAACATATAGCTTAGATAGAAATTGAACATAGGTCAAGAAAGGAGTAAACCCTAAACCTTTCTGTGAAAGTGTTTAACGTAATTATTATTATTGCTATTTTGGGCTATATAAAACTTTTCATAAAGCTCAATAAGGAGAATAAAATAGACTGTACTATAACATTTAGTAAATTCTAAAACATATTTATAATATACAGTTATTATAATGTAGTATCATAAGCATTAACCTAATAAAGTAATCATAAATTATTATTAAATTTATATTAAAAGGTTCCAAGAAAATTACTAGTCAAGTCTTCCCACAATAAAGAATAATAATAAGATAATAATAATAAATAATAATAATAAGCTCTCATATAAACGAATACTTACAGTAGCAGTAAGATTCATGAAGTGAAGGAATTTCTTCAAAACCGCAACCATAGTCTTAAAATGACCTTCTGGCTGCAAAAGTCGTATACTATTCTCAAATTCCTGAAATAAAAAAAAATTAACTACTTCTAAAATGAATTAGTAATATATACTATAGATATAATATATTATAATTATAATAAAGATATATATAGTATAAAATATAATAGAAAATATAAATATTATAAGTATATACATATATGGTTAATTATAAAGTAAAAAGTCCTAGAGAGAATAGTGTTATTATATAATTATACTAATATGGCTACAATATATATATAGTATATATATATACTATAAATAATATTAATTATATTCTTTCTTTCTTCTTCACCTTACCTCTTTCACGATTGGGTAGTGCTGTACAAGCATCGAAAGAAAAGCATAGGAGAAATCATGGACGAAAGTCGAAAAGAAAGCCACCGACCTCCCCTCTGTACCACATTAATTAATGAGAACTCCGTCACAACAGAAAATCCACTATGGCATACATTTGAGCCGCGACGACCGTCACTAGTGGTAAAATCGGTCAATAATAAGGGTCATCCCCTTGCCCAGCTGGCCACAAACACATGCCCACCATAACAAAACCCCATTCTCCTGAAGTACTATCATTCGCACCCTTACTCTCGCGCTAGCAAACCTTACAATTTCTACAATCTCAGACAGTTCGTCACCGACTCAATCCACTTTCTCTATGGTCTCCCAGTCGGTTTCCAACACACTCTCCATTATACATCGCTTTATAACAACGACTTTCAATCTCATCCTTTCACGGTATGACCAAATTCAACCATAAACTACAATCATACTTTCATGTATCTCTCCAGTATCCCTATCTCACACAACACCACCTCTAAACATTCATTCCTCAATACTAATTCTTCGACAACATAGCATAGCCATAAGATGGTCAATCTAAACACATTGAACTTTTGATGGGTATATACTTCTTATTCCAGACCTATTCTCTTGCTATACTGTCGCTAAACAACATACCCTCATGTAAGGACTCTAGCGAACACTCAAGACTTAGTCCCATTACATCACAACATTATGTGCAACACAATCCTTCCTGCCATCACAACTTCCTACTCACTCGCATCATTCCGTATCCCTTCTCATCCAACACATACCCTAAATATTTAAAACTCAGACACTTCGCTCAGCAGCTCAATCATCATACATAATTATCATGGGACTGTCGATCGCACACTAGGCACACTCGATAACCATGTACTCTTAACGCAGAGCTACTTCAAACCTCTCGCTTTTACTTACCCTGCCCAAAATCTCTCATACCACTGCCTCTCAAACACTACTTCAGATCGCCACACACCGAACCAAAATCATTCCGATACTATAATATTAAGCACCCTCCACTCCTCTCCATTTCTCCATCATTCTAACCACACATGCCTGCCATCCACCTCGAATCTTCATAACCCCCATCCATCATACACATTGAATAACCAAAAGGACACAACACTGTTCTCATTATTCCTATTAATCCTAACCAATCACCATTTGACACCATTTTATATATAATATATAAATACTATATTATATATATATTATTTATATATTATAATATAATTAATATATATATAATATATATATATATATATAAATTACTAATATATATATATTTATTATTTATCTTATTAAATTATTATACTTACAAACAATACAGCTGGGTAGTGGTACATACAGCCTCTCCCACTCCCACCTCCCCTCATTCTAACACCACCTCCTTCCACCCCACTCCTATCTCCTCTCCAAAACCCTACCCTCTTCATTCCCTCCATCCCTCATCCTCCTCCAGCATCTCCTTTTCCCATCCATCCACCTCCTTCTGTGTCTGCCTCTCTCCTTCCTATCCCCTACCGCCTCCCAAACTCTCAACCACTCGCTGTTCCTCCTACTCACCAAATGTCCATCCATCTTAAACATCCTTTCTCCGCTCTTCCCAACAACCCATTCCTCCAATTACATCTCTCCCTCACCCTAATCCTAATCCTCTCCCTTCTACTAACCCACAAACCGCTCTCAACCCTTTCATATCTATACTTCAAAACATTCTTCCTTATCTCGCATTCAAACCCCACGTTTCACATCCCATGACAGACACGCGGTACAACAAATTTTTCAACATACTATATCTTAACTTTCTGACTAAATCCCCCCCTTTCCTACTTCTCTCAGACCACTCAAACCTCTCTCCTTCTCCTACTCTGTTTTCTATCTCCCACCTTCATCCCTCCCCCCTTACCCAATCCAGACATAAATATCTAAACATCTTAACTCTTCCAAAACCTACACCCCCCCTCTAACCTCTAACCCCTCCCCCAATCCTCTCTTTCCTACCTCCCACAAACACTAACACTTTATCTACCAGGATTTATTTAAGCCCCTTTATGTCCTCACATTTCTCTAAAACTCCTCTCTACCAAATTACCTCAATTCCCGCTTTCTCGCACTAGGCAGTATCATCGCAAACTGTATCATGTTCACTTCCCTTCTATTCCCCATTGTTTCCAATTCCACCCCCTCCCCTCCTCACCATTCCTCTACATAACCACTCTCCATAAACAATGAATAAGCCACGGCGCGATTTACACACATACTATATTAGATATATTATAAGTATATAGTATCAAATATATATATTATATTACTATATACTATATATATATAATATATATATGATATATTAATATATACTTAACTATATATTAATTATATAAATATCATTAATATATCGGAGCAGATGGATGATGATTTGGAAGGTCGTTTAATCAAAGCGTTCTATGGATGTATGTTCCGAGAGATAGACCAGATCAAGTAAATAGATAACCCTTATATAAGGCGTAAACGGGAAAAAAGAGCAACTGTTGGAATTATGCGCTAATTATGTATTGAGTGCTATAGAAGATAAATGCTGATTTTTGTCGAATGACTGAAAGGACTATGGTTGTAGAAACAGAGGTCGTTTCAGAGTAGTAGAGTGGGAAATCAAATCTCATACATTAGCAACACCCAAATGATTAAGAAAATGAGGAGAAAAAAAATAAAATTTTATTATAGGTTTTATGATATGCAATAAGCGATTGATCAGGATTAATAGGAAAGTCTATGACAGGTAGTTAGTATATATGTGTTGGTGGTAGCTTCCTAATGGAAATCAAAGTATGTATGACTATAGTGAACCGTGTGTAAGAACAAATGAGTCGAAAGTAGGTTCAGTATTAATAGCGAAAGTGAGACAGGGTTCTGTTTCTGTCTTCTTTTTTGAAAGAAAATTTTTTTTCCCCATTCTTTTATATATATTGGTTGGGTTATGAAAGATTGGAGGTGGAAGGGTGCAGGGAGATCGGTGTTAGAATATGAGCAGGATGAAGAGAGTGGAGGTTCCCTACTATTATATGGGATAATAACTTTTGTTGAAGGGAGTTTGATAGGATTGATAAAAGGATTTTGCAGGGTGTGTAAAAGGAAGGCGTTTGAGATAAACTTAGATAAGAGTAAGTTTGTGAGTGAGGATAATCCTGGTGTGGTTATATTTAATGGTGAGCAGCTGAAACAAGGTCTTAGAGTTTAAATATTTAGCGATATAACTAAGTCGATTCTTACACAATCATGTATACAGTTTCGTAGAATAGTCGGAATGGCAGAAGGTTTCTCTGTGCAATAAAATCGTTGGTGAATAAAGGACTATGTCTGGGAGGCCTGAAGTCTTAAACGAGGCTATGTTGTTACCTTATTATGGTATATAGTGAAACTATGTCTGATAGAAGTATAAGATCTACTTAAAGGTTCAATGTTTGTAATGCGACATCTTAGGCGGGCTAGGTGTGAGAAGAATATAAATGAGGAATGACGTATTAGAGAGTTGTGTGGTGTTGAAGAAAGGGTAAATGACGACGAATAATGAACGAAGTATGTTTAGTGTTTGTCATGTAGAAAGATGAAGATAGCGGTGGTTAAAGCTATTATAGTGGCGATGTTGAAACGACGGCTGGGGAGACCGAAAAAAAGTGATTGAGTCTAGTAAACGAATTTCGAAGAGAGAAATGCGATTTGGCGAGGGAAATAAGGTCGCCTTTAATAGGATGACATAGCGGGTGTTGTGAGTGGGTTATGGTTGTCCCACCCTGGGCCAACGATTAACCCTAACATGACGATGTACCATAGTGAGGTCCGTCGCGGTCCGTGAAGCTCTAGGGTAGATTCTGACTGCAAGAAGATCTTACTAATTAATGCTGGCTTC
The DNA here is from genome assembly GCA_015478945.1 of Trachelipus rathkii. Classification (NCBI taxonomy): domain Eukaryota; kingdom Metazoa; phylum Arthropoda; class Malacostraca; order Isopoda; family Trachelipodidae; genus Trachelipus; species Trachelipus rathkii. Next base: position 10,359 of record JABUQX010081363.1, on the reverse strand, counting down.
TTTCGACTTATCATATTCTCTACTGACTTTCTTTTCCGAGCATCTACGCACTCTTTACTCCCAGTTTGGGAAAAAAAGTAGCAATGAGAAGATATAAAATAATATATAATTATAATATATATAATATAATATATATATAATAATATATAGTATTATATACTATATATACTTATATATATAATATATATATACTATAATAGTACCTCTGTCATCCATAGCAATAACCGCCAGAAGACAGATGTAACTGCCAATAACAGGTATTCCATGTGACGACCATCTTTTTCAATACTGTAAATATTAATGTCTTTGAAAATTAACACATTAAATTAAAGTCTTAAAACACAATAATCTTTAAAAAAAAAAAAAACCGCCTACTGCAGGCCAGGTTGATAAGTTTACCACTTACAATTTATCAAGGGACCCTTGGAAACCCCTGCACTGCGCTAGCTAACACGGATGCCGGGTATTATTTCATTAAGCACGTCACTAATGTACTCATTTAACTTTGAGTAAGACTAAGCCAAAGTAAAAAAAAAAATATTTTAATGAAAAATTTTAAACCGGATTCGAATTTACTTATAGAGGATATCTAAAATAATGAGAAATTGTAGTTATGAATACAACAGGCATAGTATTATTTACTATAACTATACGTAATATATATAAATATATATATTATATATATATATATATATAATAATATAATTATATATAAGTATAATACACATATAACACAACTCTGCTATTAAATATTCACCATCATATAAATTTAGTTACAAAGGAAATTCATTGGATAAAAAAACATCTCCCTACGAACCTTCTTTGGATTACTCGAAAAAGTCACTATTTAAAGAGCAAATTTGGTGCCGACTTTCTTCGAAAAATTTATTCTATTAATTATCTTAGTAGTAGTAAAAAAAAAAAAAAATTTTAATTTAGAGCTTCACAACCAAATTTTTCTTCAAAAAGTTCAGGAAAGTATAGATAATACAACGGCAGGTGCTCGAAGAAGTTAACCTCTTGCATTTCCCCACCACTGCGCCTCCCTCGTAGCACAACAGGTGCCTTGCTCTCACATGAATATTGTGAGAGTATTGGAAACTCAAGGCTTAGTCGTTGTGGTGCCTCCTGTGTTCCGGCAACATCTTTTCTCTGGAACTCCTTGCTTTTATCCCCATTTTTTTCATGCTGTATTCAATTTACCTCTCTTTAAGACCCGCGTTTGCGCCCACCTGAGGAAATTGCGTTAAGCAAGGGATTGGGTGGGTTTACTTTCCCCCTCCTTGAAAAGAGCCCTGCCCGTGCATGGTGGTTACGTAAAAAAACAAACTTATATTTAGTTTTGAGATTCTACATATTTTATTAAGTATATAAAATAACATTTAAGATCCGCATCTTCGGTGTTCTGATTATGACATCCACAGATATCAAAACTTTCATATCCCTGAAATCACTAATAAGTGTACTTACATCTGGCTACGGTTTCCTCAATTTCTTCATCCTCTTTGGTTGTTTCCTGAACAAGATCCTTGTCAATTATCTGGTTGGTATCCGCCTCCTGAATTCTCGCACTCTCTTCACTTGTGTAGAACAGAGTAATGAGAGAAGACATCGCGCTCTCCCTCTCGCGATCTGAAAAGAACCCAGAGTAAACCAAAAAATGAGGGACAAAATAATTTTTAAATTATAGACTAAAAACATCAAAATAATTTAGTTACTTTAATTATATATATACTAAATATATATATAATAAACTAATATAAACATGCTTTTATATATATATATATATATATTAATATTATAATATATACTATATAGACTCTCATAGTAGAGGTAAGGAGCGGGCCGACATCACTCCGTACTCCTGCCATCTGCTGCTAAATCTCCTCTCCCATATCCTTCCGCCTCTTATCAACTCTTTTCTATCATACATCGTCAGCACCTATAGTCATATTAATATATATATTATATAGTATTATACAGTATTGTGGTGATGTTGATCGACGATGCATGAAATTTGACAAATGACGATTATAGTAAATACTACGAGACGATGGAGAATGAAAAAGGCTATACTAAAAAAAAATTCTCTCTCTCTCTTCTCTCTAATATAATACATATATAATATCTATACTATATACTAGTGCTATATCAGCTTTCACTATATTATTCTCATTATGACTAATCCTAGCCTTATCTCACTTACCTTATCTACTATCCCTCTTCACTCTACAACTCATCTTCCTTCCTCATCTTCACCATCTTAACTCCCATCCTCCATCAACTATACTCAATACATCCATATTACATAGCCTCCTCTAAAGCCCTGTCACCATTCATACTCTATCTCTACCACACTCTCAGCCTCGCACATCTTCTCCATTCTCCACCCTATCTACACCTTCTCTCTACCACATGTCTAATACTTCTAATCCCCGTACTCTACAAAGCATACCATAATCACACGCTCATGGCAGCGACCGCTATCCCCCCTGAAACTATATCTAAGCTCGGTCAAAATCTACTTGCGATCTCTTCTATATCGTTCTTACACTCTATCATACTAATCCTATTCTACGACCCGACCTAATACTCATCCACCCTACTCAGATCATCTAACGCCGTCGTCTTTGATACCTCTACAGATACAGTATCTCATACATACACCTGCCCTAATCACTCGATCTAAGCCCTTGTTTCACTATACTACTCATCTCTGTAAAATACATTAACTCCTGTCATCGCATTTCATCATCTCTCACCCTGTCAGTAGCATACCATCTCGACTTTTTAATTACTCTTCACATCCATCTCGACCATCGCACTTAGCTCTCTATTATCTATCTCCTGCACAAGAACGCATAACAGAATTCTACAACAACTCCGTCCTTCTTGTGAACAGCCAAGTATGCCGTTCGTCTCGCTATACTACAATAATTATATACGATCTATCTCCTCTCTCGACTCTCTCATCACCTCGCATCAATCTCCCCTCCTCATCTTCCTACCTACTGAACAATCTCGAGTATCAATAACATCCGTCTTATCAACTAAAGCGATCTATCTCTCTCTTCCTTACCTATTCTAATCTTCATTACACAATCATTAAAATAACAATCTTTCGATCCTATATACATCCGTATCTTCTCAATACCAGCGTACATCGCAGCCAAGAACTTATCTCACTCTATCCGTCCATAACGACGAAACTTTTACTCATCTCACTCCTATAAACTCTCACCCATACCCCCGTGCTCCACGATCCTCTTCTACGCCTCCCTAACGATCACTTATATCCTAATAGTCCGCCAACATTATTATGTATTTCACATCATATTATAATCTAACGCTGCGTCATACACCTTCTACTCCAGCTTACATCCTACTACTATCACCTCTCGAATCCTAATACAATTCTGAATATCCCAATGCTCTAACCTGTTCTATCATACATCTATCCCCTAGTAGATTATCAATCATCTAATCGACATATATACTCACATTGCTACTCAACTCCACTACATCTATTCAACCCTAACTATAATCTTTAGCTATCGTAACATATCTCTAAATCTACTCCCATTCCGATACTATATCCATAATACTCCTTCTATGACAACTACGTATCACTCCCTTACTCACATACTCCTTCACTATCACTACAGTAATCCGCATCATCACAGTCTTCACCCATATCACATCCTATCCGTTACTCCAGCTACTCCGAATCTCATCCCATGTATATAACTCATATATACTCTATAATACTATAATATATATTTGACCAAAGCTTAAAAATAAGTTGCTCATCCTTCGCACTATATTCCTTCCCACTTTTTATACAAAAGATGAAATACTGCAGCATATTTTATCTCTACTTTACTTCTCACCAAAATTATAAAATTAAATTGTGCAACTCTCTACATGCTTTTCAGAAATATGCAGGAACAATCATGCTACGACATGAAGTTCCTGAATGCTCGTGATACATTCAAGATCAAAATAATATAACACAAATTACTTAGATTATAAATATCACCCAACCCATCATCCAGCGCCATGGGAGATTTAAGAAACTTCATTAATCGTCTTCGTCTATCGTATATGTGAGACTGTTTCACACTTAAAAAGGACATACAGTAAGTTCCTGGAAAACCAACAAAAGTACTATTCCTTTAATAAGATCTATCCATTTAATATTTCAACAGTTCTACTCAAAATCTATTTTCATTATATCCAAATTATATATCAATTAAAAATTATTTCTCCCATGTTCTTACGAGAAAGGAATTCGTAAATAATCATATTTCATCATCATTCACAAAGCATTTTAACATTACGGAACAAATATCATATTATTACTATCGTATCCTGAAAGAGTTACACTTTAATGCGCAAAATAGTACAAATCTACAAGTTGAACTCGCCTCATCCCAACCTCCTAATCTACACCTTCACCTCATCGAGTCACTCACTATGACTTTCACATTCTCGCGCCTATACCTAAAATCTCTCATATATTTCTCATCTTTATCAGGCTATATCTCTACAATACACCTATCCTCATCATCAATACGTATCACATTAAACTCAAACGATACATCTCGCTAACTGCTCTCATCTCACGTCACCAACGCTCTAGTACGTAATCATAAATCATCTCTCTTACAATCAGCTATCTCACATAATAGAATAATAATAATAATTAATTAATAAATAACAATATAAGACTTCTGCGGATTAGAGTATTACTAGCATTCTTTGGACAAGCAATACTAGACAGATACGTAATCTGGGTAGAAATCGGTACTGAAGTGAAGATAATGATTCGGTTGTAAGAGATGTTGAATAGTGAAGTAGAGAGATTAAGATTTGAGAGCTAAAGTGAACAAGTTATAAGGAAACATATTACAGCACTTCCAAATTAAATATCAGTTGAAATGTCAACAAGATGAAACTGAATAAATCTGTATGCAACACTGAAGGAACCTTGTTATAGGAAAGTACGTAGAATTGCTAGTAGAAATTTAGAATGTCAAGAGGAATGGTTCTGAAATGAAGAGATGTGATTCAAGCGGCTAAAGTAAAAAAGAAGAGTGGTAAAATGTATTAAAAGCCAATGAGATGGTCTCGAAGAAGTAGCAAGAAAAAAAAGATAAAGAAAAGAGGGACAGACTAAAATGTTGCAACTATAAGACGAGTAAAAAGCAGGAAGAACAGTTTAAAGAGAGAATGGCGACTTACTTTGTGAAAAAAGAAGTACGAAAGGTTCAGAAGGAAATTTAAGCAGAATCTCAGAGAATAGAGAAAGATAGTACTTTCGTGACTGATGAATAGATGTGAGGAGAGTTTGGAGGAACACTTCGAAAATATGCATACATAGCCGTAAGAATAGGATAGTGAGTGTTTGAGTTTGTAGTTAAGAGAAATATATGTTGGGATGATGTAATAGTAGGGATGAAGTAACTATGTAGATGAAAGTTGAGATTTTTTGTTTGATGTGATGTTTTGGTATGTGAACTGTAGGTATAGACGCAATTCACTGGAGCGAAAGATCAAGAAATGAAGCGATATGTTATGACTGAAACAGAAAGTATGTAACAAAGAGTTTATGGAGGCTATAGTTCCAAAGGATTGGAGAATCGTAAATAGTACCCTATATATAAGGGTTAAGGGGATAATCTAAAAGTAAACTAGGGAGTAAAGAGTCATTAGTGTTGTAAAAAATATATGCTGTATTCTGCTTGAAAGAGTAGCTCGAAGTGAAGATGATGGAGAACCAAGATGCATAGAGAGTGGTAGAGGATGTGTTGATCAATTCTTTAAACAAATGATTGGAGAAAATGAGAGAAAATAAGTTGTAAAAGGTAATATGAACAAAAGGCGGATAACAGGATTAATAGGAAGCATGTGCAGTTGTATGATACATGGTGTTGTAGAGGCTTCGATGGAATCAAAAAGTAGTAGACGATAGTGAACGTGGTCTGTAAGAATTAAATGTCAGTTAAAGTGATGCGTTAATATATACTTTTACGTGAAAGCTGGACGGTTATTTCCGTGGTTATTATTTGTTTATGTATGGCGTGATAAAAGAAATTAACGGCCGGATTAGAGTAGTAGGGAAATGCTAAATGAAGAATAAATCAAGAGTCATTGCATAAGATAGTTCGGTCATATGCGAAAGGAGATGCTTTCACTTGTTAACTGTAGAGTTTGAGTTTGCTGAGAATTTACTATTTTGAGAACGAAGAAAAAGGGGCATAGAGCAGTAAAGGAATGACCTGAAGGGAAGGAATCCTGAAGGAAGAATGCGATTAGCAGAGGCGAGAAAAATGTGTTAAATAGGATGAAGACGTGTTTTGAGCGTACGTAATGATGTCCTTTGACCAGGGCAGAACCCACATTATACGACATACACCAGTTGAGGGTCCGTTGCTTCTGTGAAGCCCTAGGTGTGATTTTTATGGCTTTTCTTTCAACTTACGTCATGGTCTTCGACTTAGCTATTCTATATCTGTGCATGTTACGCACACTACTTCAATCTCTTGGGAATGAAGGAAGGATAAAGAAAAGGAAATAAATTAATAATAATAATAAAATAATAATAATAATAATTAAATAATAATAATAATAATAATAATAATAATAATAATAATAATAATAATAATAATAATAATAATAATAATAATAATAATAATTAATAAAAATAATAATAAAAAATAAAAAAAAAAAACACTTCATAGTTATACTGGAGTCAATAATAATAATAAATAATAATAATAATAATAATAATAATAATAATTGAGAAAAAACCATACACTGAATAAATAACCAAAACCTGAATTTCAAACTTCCTGTCGTGATCCAGGTACATGGGCATAATAAGGAGGCAATAAATGCTAATGTTATATATCTCATCATCTTTACCGAGAATCTTGCTTCCTAAAGCTGGAAAAAAAAAATCAATACATAAAGAGTAGTTTTAATTAAAAAAAATTGCACATTTTGCAAAGCACGTAATTTAGAAACATACAACGAATACATTTATTTATTTTAAATATCCAAAAATAACCCTTTGCTACACTACATATTAAGTTCGCTTTAAATATCCCAATCTTGACAAATTCACAATGAGGAAAATCTTTGTGTTAAATTGTTACATCTGAAGTAGAATATTAAAAAAATTTAACATTTAAATTAGTCTCCTGCAATCTTTCTAAATTAAATTGTCTTCTTGCAATCTTTCTAAAAATTGAGTTTTTAAAACTAAAACTCAATAGTTTATGCATGATAACATTTTAAGAATATTAATAAGAACCGTCATGTCGTTCTTTACACTGCCGTTGGTCTTAAATAGTGATCACCTTAAAACTGAACATTATTTCATTTAGCAGTTTTTTTTCTCCCCCAACAATGAATGTGTCTTAAAATTTACGATCTTCTCAGAATTTAACTACCATCCATCCACAAATTTTAACTCTTAATTAATATTCTCCACACTTGTTTAATACTAATCGTAAATTCCTCTCATTCCCTCGGTTTACATCTGAGTAAGTCTAACAATTATTCAATAAAATGGATGCTTTGCTCCCAAAATCTTAATCACAATCCACCTACACAACTCTTCAAAAATAATGATAAACTATCTAATAATAAAAATAATAATAAACAACAATTTATAAAACCTTCTTTCCTTGATCCATGGGTAAGATTAATGAGAACTTTCAAAGTTGTCATGAGCGTAGTAACAATTCCTTTCGCAGCCAATGGATTGGGATCACAGATTGCCAGGTATTCCTGAGTGTGCAGAGGATTAAGAGGGACTTCAGTTTGGCACATGCTATATAAACCCATCAAAGAATTTGAAAACTCCCCATTATTGTAAGTCAAAATATATTCCTGATTAGATTCATTCTGATGCGTAACCTGCAAAGAAAGTCCCATCAACTAAGTAATCCCCTCATTTTTCGAAAAAATTATCTATATCTTTCAATCCTATTACCAGCTTCTCATAGTGGAGCAGGAGAGCCGAGGAGAGTCTAGAGATCCCACACATAACTTGATTAAGCATTAAAATCTTTCTCAGATTTCTTGTCTATATTATGCATTTGCATAATTTTATCACGTGGGATTCTAACAAATAATTTCATCTTTTTTTCTCTTGCGCTTTATTTCCTTTATATATTTTTTTTGGCAGCTTTGGTAAATCTTGAGCTTTTAAAAAAAATTTGGAATTTGGCGGACATGTTGCGCATTTGCGCGATACCGGACATAAATTCTTGTTGAAAAACAAAAATTCGTGCGCTTTTGCGCGTTGCGGACTAAAGCTGGCATTGTCACCACTATATTTGCCGTCATCTTCGCCGTTAGCCGCATCTTAAAGCTTTTGTAAACAATCTTGCGACGCCCTCACTCATGAGTAATTATACTATATATATGTATATATACGTATAATACTATATATATATATATATATATATATATATATATACATATACATCTATAAATATACTTATACTATATATATATATGATATATATATATATATATATTATATATATATCATACTGATCTCTCCATACATCATATATATATAGTCATTTATATAATAGTATATATTATATATAAGTAATACTACTATATACTATAGTACTAAATATAGTAAAGTTACCCTTAAACGCCCTCACGAAACATACTATAAATAATAAAATTTCCTGAACTATAAACTAGTTTTATTAAAATTACATTTTCTAAGACGGAAAATGAAAACTATTTAAACCAAGAAAAAATCTTTTTTATTGACTCTGTTATTGGGTTCTAGCTTGAGCCGCATTGCGGATTGTTAAATGAAGTATGATTATCGTAAACGTTAAACAAGGCGGTATGCGCGTCTCAAAAGAAACTGGAAAAGAAAAGAATGAATTTGGAAGGTCAACAAACTTCTTTATATACGAAATGACAAATTTTTATTCTAGGAGTAACCTAACCTAACCTTGGACTTCAACATAGGCTCATGTGACTCCTGACTATTTTCGTCTCTTAAAAGTGTTACGTAAAATTCTCTGGGGATATTCAAAACACCTGCCAAAAAAAAAAAAAATTATAGCCGAACCTACCGTTCCGTTTGGCAGTTAATGATTGACCACCGAAATACTCTACAGTCGAATATTCCCAATTCTTGACCACTACATTCCCAAATTTATCTATCCCTATATGAGCACAATTATGTTTGTTGTTTGTTTGTTTATTTATAATTGTTTGTTTGTCTTGTCTGGTTGTTGATTGTGCGTCCATGACCTTGTTAAATGAAATGTTGCCTCGTGAGAAAACATGATTCCTGTCAGGAAATCATTATCTGCGTCGATATTGTGAACCACAGCAATTAGACTTTCCTTACGCATGTTCTTATCATTTTGTGTGTAATGTGTTGCAAGAATTCCAACTTGTAGGGATAAAACTTTAAGCGCTTACGCAAAACTTCATGCACTGTCGAAAGAAGTATCTATAACTCTCGCAAAGCAATTCTCGTCGACCTACGTGGATTGCGAAGAAAGGCCTCTCGAATGGACTCGTCCTTTTCTCTAGACGTCTGGGATCCCCGGCACCTTTATTATGCTCTACACATCCGGCCTCCTTAAACTTCTTGTGGAAAGGTAGTATGCTTAGTTCTTCTTGATGGAGGGGGCTTATTGTAATTGGTCTACTAAAAATTGCAATGCGACTTGAAGTCCCGATATTTCAGTTTCATAAACCTGAACCGCACTGTGCCTTTTCCTATAATTCATTTTTTGATTTACTTGAATTTTTATAAATAAAACATTTCTTGGAAAAAAATACTCGTCTTTAAAGCCAACATAATAGCTTACACACTAAATTAGAATAGATCATTTGTAAAATTGGATTAGTATTACCTTGACTCGTTATTTATTATTTACCTGTCGTCGGTCTTCGGTCCATGCCCATTGGTCCAAGATTCCTAAAATGGGATTTGCGAGGCAATTTACACCTAATCTAACCTCCACCTAAGCTAGCCACATCAATTGAACATAACACAACCAAATCCACCCCAACTTAAAGGCGAAACGGCCGTGCGTTCTCATACACCTGAAGAGTGCTTATGATGGGGAATTGCACCCCACCATTTTGCACCCTAATTGTTCGCACACACGTCACCGTCAACTCATCTCATAATTGCCAACTTCATCTTCGGGCAACCTGCGCAATGCATCCACCTAATAGAATAGATTGTCGTATAGCTTTACGAACATGTAATAACAGGCTAACTAGCAGCATGCAAATTAACACAAAGCAATAAGGCAAACTTATTTTTCTTAAAAGTCATGAATAGAATAGATAAGA
>JABUQX010081362.1:10000-16746 GCA_015478945.1 Trachelipus rathkii | reverse complement strand
TCATTGTATACCGTCATCAAAAAGAAGTTATTTTTATTAATTTATTTTTATTAATATAAAATAATAAGTACTTTTTATTTTGCCTTAACTTTATCAAATTGAAACTATATAGTATGCCTAGGGAAATTAAAAAAATAAAAATCAGACTTGCTTCGAGATTTTTTTGCGACCTGACCTTTTTGGTAATTGTGTAGCTAAGCGTAGTATATAAACTTTTTTTTTTTTTTTTTTAACGATAATCGATGTTTTGATAGATTTCCAATTTAATTTTATCACATAAAAAAGCAAAATTACATTTTCTTTTTTTAGGTTACGATTCGGTTTAGGACCCCTAGTTCAGGTTATGGTAAGTTTTAAGTATGTGCACAGTAAATGTCTAAAATTGTCCTGTCATAACCGTAACAAATTTTCGGACCCAACCGAAAGTGTTAGATATAACAACTTTGTTGTCGCCATGCAATTACCTTCTTTTTTTTTTTTTTTTTTCCTCAAAGATCTTCTGTATAGTTTTCAAAAGAAAAGTTTACTAATAGTTGTTTGGAAATTATTTAGTCATACAGAATGACTTTATAAATACGTTAGGCCATGTTAGGTTGATGTATGTAGTCCGGTTATGACAGATTAAGTTAAAACTGAACGTGGTAAATATTTAGGACCGTGGTGCAGTAGTTGTGCTGAGTTTTATATTTTGTGCAACATTTGACGTCATTGTGATCGACTAAGAGAATATCACTAAGTTTAAGTTTAATATATATATATATATATATATAGTTATATATATATATATATATATATATATATATATATATATATATATATATATATATATATATATATATATATATATATATATATATATATATATATATATATATATATATATATATATATATATATATATATATACTAAAGTAAAACGTGATAAGAGTAAGGTTATGGCTGTGAGTGAGACAGTCCTCAGTGTGAAGTTATGTTAGATGATGAGCAGCTGAAGCAAAAGTGTTCGAGTTTAAATATTTAGGTATGTGTTGGATGAGAAGGGAACGATGATGCAGAGTGTAGTAGGGAAAGTTGTGAATGGCAGGAAGGTGGCTGGTGCAATTAAATCGTTGGTGAATGTAAAGGGACCAAGTCTGAGTGCGCTAGAGTCTTACATGAGGGTAGCAGTTGTTACGCCATGTAGGTGAGATTATGGTCAGAAGTATAGATTTGTGCAAATAGATGGACAATCTTAGCAGGGTGAAAAGAATTGTCAGTGATGAATGGTTAGGGAGAAGGGTGTGGTGCAGGTAACATATAATAAATGCTGAGAGGTTTGGGTCATGGAAAGGATGAATGAAAGTCGGTTGGTTGCCGGGATGTACAGAGAGTGTGTTGGAAACCGACCGGCGGGGAGACCGATAGCGCGGACTGAGTCGCGAACGATCACCAGCCGAGAAATGGAGCCTGGCAGAGGCGAATGTGCTGCGCATGAGTGAACGGCGGGCCTTTGTATGGGGAAGATATCGTGGCCCACCTAAATAGGGATTTAACCCCTACATTGACGATTTGTCATATCCCGTCGCGGTCCTATGATGCTTAGGGCGGGATTTCTGCCGCGACCTTGTTCCTCACCACCAATGGTACAGGTGGTAAAGCTGGGCCTCTCTTCGACGCCTGTCATGTTCTTCTACTGCTTTTCTTTTTCCGATGCTTGTACAGCACCTACCCCAATCTTGGGGCAAAGAGGAAGGTGAAGAAAGAAAGAAAGAATATATATATATATATATAAGCAGCAAGAAGTAGTAGTAGTAGTAGTATATATATATATATATATATATATATATATATATATATATATATATATATATATATATATATATATATATATATATATATATATATATATATATATATATATATATATATCTCCACCTCTCTCCCAAGACGGGGGTAAGGGGTGTGACATGCACTGAAACAGAAAAGAAGTAGAAGAATATGACACAAATCGAAAAGAAAGCCCAGCCTTACCGCCTCTTTATACCTACTAGTGAGAACTCGTCACAGTCAGAAAATCCACCCTAGAACTTCATGGGACCGCGACGGACCCTCACTATGGCAGCTCGTCAGTGTGGGGTTAATCCCTGGCCCAGGTAATACAAACATACACATACAAACCTCCCCATTCACCCTATTATGCACCTTTCTTTTCTCCTCTGCCAACTCAAATTTCTCTCCTCCAGGCATTCCTTTACTGACTCAATCCACTTTTTCTTCGGTCTCCCAGCCAGTCGATTTCCAACACACACACACACACCACTATACACCCACTTAACCAACCGACTATCATTCATTCTTTCCATGACCAAACCATCTCAACGTACTTTAATTTATTCTCTCATTTATCCCTTTTTTCACACCACACAACTCTCTAATACGTTCATTCCCCATTTTATCAATTCTTTTCACACCTAATCTGCACCTAAGATTGTCCATCTGAGCACATTGTACTTGAGATCTATACTTCTTATTCCAGACCATAGTCTCACTACTTTACATTAACACAGGTGAACCAGGGTTGTGGAGTCGGAGTCGGAGTCGCGGAGTCGGGGAGTCGGTAATTTTGAAGAGGGTGGAGTCGGAGTCGGAGTCGGAGTCGGTAATTTTGAAAAGGGTGGAGTCGGAGTCGGAGTCGGAGTCGGTAATTTTCAAGAGGTCGGAGTCGGAGTCGGAGTCGGAGTCGGGGTCGGTAACTTTCGAGATAGTAGAGTTTTAGTCAGAAAATTTTGAACTGACCAAGTTGTGAATTGTGTTTCTGTGGGTGACTTCAATCACTTCATGCAAGTTCACTGACTTGCGACTTCCATATCTCAAAATGCAATTGCAAACTTCGAAGTTTTTTAACCTGCACCTTATGTTTCAATTTGAATTATATTCTAATAAATTCAACCTTCAACCTTCAACCTTATACCATCTATATTTAAGATGCTGAAGAAATAAAAGACTCCATGGTACGAAGAGAAATTTCTCTCATTGACAATGATATTCTACTAGCTGCTGTTTATATTGATCCTATATACAGGGTAAGCCTAACTGAAGATCAACAACAAAAAGCTTAATCTGCACTTTGCAACGTGGTCATTTGTATTAAAGGGTTGCAGGAAGTTCAAGAAGAAAAGGATACATCTGAACATATTGTAAGTGATGAAACTACAACTATCCCCCATTACTACCTTCTCAAGTCATTTTTCAGAAAGCTCAGAAGATGAGTATGAAAAGCTTCTAGATATTGAAGAGCTTAGTCGAAAGCGTCGACTGCTCTACCTCCAAAGCAAGTTAGCGTTGAACGGCTTTTTCTGCTCTCAGCATTATGAAATCAGACCTAAGAGGAAAAATGAAGGAGGACCTGGCAGATGCTATTATTATATATATATATATATATATATATATATATATATATATATATATATATATATATATATATATATATATATATATATATATATATAAGAAAAAAAAAGAGAAAAAAAAATATATATAATTATATATATATATATATATATATATATATATATATATATATATATATATATATATATATATATATATATATATATATATATATATATATATATATATATTTATATATATAGTATAAAGTATATATGTTATTGTGGCGTATCCCAGAATTTTTTTCGGGGCCAAACAAAATCGAATCTTATATATATATATATATATATATATATATATATATATATATATATATTTAAATATATATATATATATATATATATATATATATATATATATATATATATATATATATATATATATATATATATATATATATATATATATATAATATAAAGTGGAAGGACAAAATATTAAATACCGAAGAAAAAAATGGGAAGAATTTTTATCAAATTACAAAAACCAAGTTAACCAAATTGTAGAATTTAATCGCCTGACATGAGAGTGAGTGAAGTTCGAGATAACATCTTCAATTTTATTTCAATATTTCGATGTATGTAGAGTGAGGGCAAGTCCAATAAGTCTTTCATCTCCAATAATATTTCAAGTAGGTTTTCAGAAGTCTTAATGTTGAAAAGCTTCTTCTACTGGAAGCAGAAGACACGGGGTAAAATTAGACAGTATTTGCAACAAGATGTAAATATTTGAAATTGTGGACTGCGAACAAGAAACTAGTCCATCTATTGCGGTTTTGGGCGACCTGTGCTGTGATGCCATTTCACCTTCCATAAATCCATTCTGCTTTTACTAAATCATCATTTGGGCTTTAGATCTTCATTGTAAAATATTACACAATCTTTATCTTCTCATATGGCATATTACACCCGCCGTTCGGTATGACAAATTGTAAGGAAGATTAAAACCTTTCTCCTAATGCTGATATTAAATCATCCAAAAATGTTATAAAAATAGGTGTGCGATAATAAGTCTGTGGGTCGGAAGTAGAATGTCGGGTCTGTATTTTTGGAATTTGTTAATTTTTGGTACAGCAATTTCATTACTCAGTTTAGATTCAGATGCGCTTACACATTCTTCAAAAACCAGCTGAAATTCTAATGTTGCATTTTCTGATAAGCAAGTTTAGTTTTTAACTGACTTACGAGATTCGTTCCTGACAGCGACGAATTATATAAAAATTAATTTAACTTCTGCACCTTATATTATTAACGATATGATACCCAAAAATTTTTAGTGTGTCTGTAAAGGTTTTTGGTATGGCCCCCCTGGCCCCCCCCCCAAATACGCCACTGTATATATATATGTAGGCAGTTATATATATATATATATAGTATATATGTTGTTATATATATATATAGAGTATAATATAGCATATATATATATATATATAGTTATATATATATATATATATATATATATATATATATGATGCATTACATATATTTTATATTTTTTTTGTAATGTGGCTGGTTGTTATTGTATATATATATATATATATATATATATATATATATATATATATATATATATATATATATATATATATATATATATATATATATATATATATATATATATAAAAGAGAACTTCAAAAAAAATATTTCTCTACTCTGAAAAAGCTCAAAACATACTTTTTCAATTCTACAGGAAGAAAGTCTAACAGAACTAGCTTTAATGAGTGTTCATCGTAGCTGCACAATTTAAACGAAGGAAGTTATCAATCATTTTGTTGTTGAGAGATAAAATTAAGAAATTTTTATATGAAGAAAATGATATCTTTTTATTTTTATTTTCAAGTTACTATTAATGTTACATTACTGTCAATGTTATATTTGCTTCGGACTGAGCCCAATTTTCACCCCCACCTAAAAATGGACATAAAATTCTTAATTTTCATCTAATTTTGATAGGAAAAGAAACAAACTGTAGCTTTTTCTGACCACTAAAACGTCGTTTTCGAGTGTTTTTCTTTGTCTGTAGTCATTCTTTCAGAATTTTCATTTTTTCAAAACCTATGTTTTTGACATTGCTCCTTTCAACTTTTACAATTTATTTTGAAATGACTTCATACTTGAAATATACGTTGATGAGTCCATTACCTACAAAATGCACGAAATAGTTTTTTGTTTTAAATTTGTGCTCAGGAATATCAAAATTCAAACCCATATTTGGTTTTAAAATGAATTTTACCAGAACGTTTTTTTTACTCATACTATCTGGATGAAACGAATTCAGAGCTTATGCAGTCTTGGGAGATGCACATATTTTTATTTAGATAATTTCTTTGTATATGCAGGAGTTTTGATTGTTTGAACAAATTTTCAACAAATTCTTTTTGGAAATTTTGAAATTTTCTTTTTGAGTGTGGCCAAACAATTATGTATCTCGCCCGACCATACAAGCCCTGAAAATTTGACGTTGATCCGCCTGATCGGAAGTAGAGAAAGATATATCAGACATTCCGCTTTTCCAAAAATATGTTGTTTTTTTGGAAAAGTGATATTTATTTTTTTTTACTTATCCCATCAACATCAAATTTTCGGAGCTTATATAGTCGGGCGAGATGCATCTTTTTACTTAGATAATTTGTATTTTACAAAAGAAAAAAATTAAAAAAATTTTGCCCAAAATATTCGACTACATATGCTCTGAAAATTCATCCAAATCGCATGAGAATAAAAAAAGTTATAAATTTTCATTTTAAAAACCAAAAAAGTGGATTTTGAATTTTGACATTGCAAATAAATTTTAAAAATCAAAACTATTTTGTGCATTTTGTAGGTAATGGACCCATCTATGCATACTTCAAGTTTGAAGCCATTTCCAAAAATTGTAGAAGTTTCTTAAGCCAAAAGTAATAAAACATAGTTTGAGAAATGAAAATCTGATAGAATGACTACAGTAAAGAAATAAAAGAAAATCGCTCCAAAACGACGTTTTAGAGCTCAGAAAGCTACATTTTGCTTCTTTTCCCATCAAAATTGCCGCAAAAATTAATAATTTCATGTCCATCTTTGGGGGTTAAAATTGGGCTCAGCCCTAAGCAAATATTGGACCCTGACCTTTATTGAAGTGATATATATATATATATATATATATATATATATATATATATATATATATATATATATATATATATATATATATATATATAGCAGTTATATAGCAGCATATATATTGCTGTTGCTACATATATATTAGGCAATATATATATAGTATAGCATATATATATATATGTTATTATGCTGGTTAAGGTTATTAAGCATATACATAGTTA
>JABUQX010081362.1:2500-7500 GCA_015478945.1 Trachelipus rathkii | reverse complement strand
GAAAATACCGAAACTCTTATAATCGGAATCTACATTGTTGAAAACATATATAAAAACACCAATATTATTGTGTTAAATATATGTTTACTAACGGTCCAGCACCAGTTCCGGAGCCGACACCTATAATGGCCCATTTGCTCAGTGATATGAGACTTCTTTTCATTCCGTCCATCTTTCTCGGCTATGCACTGTGCTTTTCTTCTGATTCCGGCTCAGTGCTCCAGCTGTGACTCATTACATATGAGGTTTCTTCTTTTTCCTCCTTATTACGTCCTCCACCTTCCTCTGTTATGCACTCTATGCTTTTCTTCTTTTCAGTTGAGACCCCTTCCGGGGGAGTTTTCAGGCACCTTTTAGGGTTCTGAAACCCTCAAAATCTGAATCTATGTCATTAAAAACATATAAGGATAATTCATTTGACCCATTCTATCTGTAGCCAGAATTCCATTCTGGCTCCGACTCGAGCTCATTTGTTCCAACACTTAACTTAGGATAAGGATTCTAATTCATTCATCCTTTTCTATGCACTCCAAATTTCATCCTTCTACGACCACTTCCAAGGTTTTGGGCTCGGGTCCCATCACAATGGGCGTAGCGGCGTGAAATCTCGGCTCCAGGCAGGCAACACCATCAGCAGTGGGGATGCCAAGTTTTAAGAGGATACCTTAACTTCAACTCTCTTAAACAAGGGGGGAGGGATGCCCAGTTTTAAGAGGATACCTTAACTTCAACTCTCTTAAACAGGAGGAAAACTTAAAAATGCCAAGGGTGCCAGATTTATAGTTCATCAGCCCGCCCTGTGGTTAGTGATTATTACTACCCGATTATATCGAATAAATGTTAAATAATAGTAATGATTTTCTTTCGATTATTTTTTTAATGTATTTAGCCAACCAGAACTCGCAGAAAGACGATTTAAAAATCGATTTGGGGTTAAAAGACCTAGATAAATCAAATGGAATTATCAGAAATGGTCTACCGATCATTTAAACCCTTTTGGGAGCCAAATCCCCCCCTTTTTTGGGGGTTAAATCTACTAAGTTCTAGCAAAAAACTCAGAAAATGGTCGTCCAGACCTAAAAATCGGTCTCACCGACCTTAAAAAACCCTTGCTTTGACGTATCAAATGTTCAAACTTGAAATATTCATAGATGGGTCCATTACCTACAATATGTACGAAGTATCTTTTCGATTTTTTGAGTTTTGTGCTTAGCATTGTCCAATTTCAAAACTCACTTTTTTTTTATTTTAAAATGAAAAATTGCGATAATTTTTTTTTCTGTTCGGGCGAAGTGGTTGAAATTTTCAGAGCATATGTAGTCGGGAGAGATGCCTATTTTTTACTTAAATAATTTCTTAGTATATGCATTAGTTTTGGATTTGTTCTTGGAACAAATTTTCAACAAAAGAAAATTTTGAAAATTTTTTAAATTTCTTTTGAGTATACAAAAACATTATCTAAGTAAAAAAGATGCATCTAACCCGACTGTACAAGCCTTAAAAATTTGATGTTGATCGGATGAGTAAAAAAAATATATATATCAATTTTTCACTTTTCCAAAAATTCAAACGTTTGAGAAAGTGAAGTATTGAGATTTTTTTTCCCACTTGTCCGATCAACATCAAATTTTCAGGGCTTGTACAGTCGGGCTAGATGCATATTTTTTTACTTAGATTAATTTTTTGTATACTCAAAAGAAATTTATTTTAAAATTTTCAAAAGTTTTTTTTGAAAATTTGTTCCAAGAACAAATCCAAACCTAATGCATATACAAAGAAATTATCTAAGTAAAAAATGTGCATCTCTCCCGACTACATATGCCCTGAAAATTTCATTCGCCCGAACAGAAAAAAAATTATCGCAATTTTTCATTTTAAAATCCAAAAAAAGTGTTTTGAAATTGGACAACGCTGAGCACAAAACTCAAAAAATCGAAAAAATACTTCGTGCATATTGTAGGCAATGGAAACATCTATGAATATTTCAAGTTTGAAGTCATTTCGAAAAAAAATCTGTAAGTTGATACGACAAATGTCAAAAACATGGGTTTTGAAAAATTGAAAATTCTGAAAGAATGACTAGAGAAAGCACTCTAAAACGACGTTTTAGAGGGCAAAAAAAAGCTACAGTTTGGTGTTTGTAGGGTCAAAATCGGCTGAAAATTCCGAATTTTATGTCCATTTTTAGGGGGTGTGGTGTGAAAATTGGGCTTAGCGTGAACCGACTATTTTATCTTACCTTATAATTAATTACCTTATAATTAATTAACGGGATAATAACCGTGTAAGAAGGAACACATTTAGTCATTGAGAGGAGCGCTTAGGAAATGTTTGGAAAAAAAATTAATGTTATCGAAATTGAATCTAATACAATTTAAAATCTGATAGGAAAAATATTTTATAAACTCGTAAATTAAGGTAACGGTTAACGAATGTAGGGGAAAATTTTAACTCGTTAACGTTAATTCACAAATGTAACTCGTTAATAGTCCGTTGCTTCTTTTCGACGAAATTAACGAAAGCGTTAAAAGTTAACGAAAAAATTAAAGAGTTAATTAACGGATTAACGCTTTAACGCGTTAATGCCCACCTTTGTATATATATATATATTATATATATATATATATATATATATATATATATATACTATATATATATAATATAGTATATATATATATATATATATATATATATTAATATATATATATATATTATAATAATATATATAATATATATATATATATATATTATATATAATAATATATATATATATATATATATATAATAGTCGTCCTTATTTTATGATTTTCTTTGAGAGTCGCAATTTTCTCTCTTCATTTTAAAAATTTTACGACAAATATTTATATAAATTTTTCAGTTTTTTTTATTTATTTATTTTTAGCGAATAAAGTGTACCAATACTCCCTATTTAGGTTACATTTATATGAATTATAGTCATTAGTTTCTCATATCAATAAACCAAGTCTTGATATTAACATAATATTATTCTATGAAATATATGGCACGACATATATTATATATATATATATATATATATATATTATATATATATGTATATATATAATATATATATATATATATATATATATATATATATATATATATAAATATATATATATATATATATATATAATATATATATATATATATGATAATATATATATATATATATATATATATTATATGTATGTGTCTGTGTGTGTGTGTGTGTTATGTCCCAAAAGTAAGTGTACTGATGCCGTATTTAATTATGTATTGGGCTAACCTGAAATTACAAGTTATCTCCTTCGAATAATGACCTTGGGAGGTTACACAACGGTTCCAAGTTTCTTCCACTGTTCATAGTAGTACCGGAAGTCATTTTCCTGATGTGTTTGTGTGTTTAGTTCACGTGTTACAGTATTTTTTGTGTTTTCCATCGTCCCAAAATGATGACCCTTCAACTTCATTTTCGACTTACGAAAGAGGTAGAAATTCGCACGAAGCTAAATCTGGCCTGCATGGAGGATGTGGAAGTACTTGAATGTTTTTCTTCACCAGAAATTCTATAATTGAGAGCGCAGTGTGAGATGGCGCGTTATCGGTTTTTTTTTATTTTATTTTTTATTTTGAAAAGTTCACACCTCACGGGCATAGCCCTATTCAAGGAGGGGAACTTCTCTAAGTAATTTCTACCTAGGATCCGAACCCCCGACCTTGCCATGCGACTCCGTCGCTCTACCGTTTGAGCCATCGTCTGCAATGTCTGTTCTGATTCGCTGAACTCGTTTTCGAAGTCATTCCAAGACATCTTTGTAAAAGACGTGATTAACCGTCTGTCTTGAAGGTACAATTCCTTGTCCACAATACCACGGATGTCGAAAAAAACAATAATCGGTGTTTTCACCTTGGACTTGCTCATACGTGGCTTTCTTTCGAACGATGGGAGAATTTTTTTGGGTGCCTTCCGCAGTTTTGCCGTTTGGTTCTGGTCGTTAACTCAAAACACATGATTCATTGCTGTTATAACATTTATCTAAAAAAAATTGTGCTTCATTTCTAGTCTTTCAAGTAAATCTTGACAAATTTTGACCCTATTCGCTTTCTGTTCCACAGACAAGTCTTTCGGCACTAATTTTGCACAAATATTTCTCATGTGCAAATGGTTCGTTAAAATTCTATGAACTGCATTTTTACCCAAACCAGTACTTTCTTCTGCAATCACTCTGACACTGAACCGGCAGTTTTTCTCCATCACAGCTTTAAAACAACTTCACATTTTCATTAGTGTTGACGAAATTTGGTCTTCTACAACGAGGGTCGTCTTCAACATTTTCTCTGCCCTCTTTGAAAGCTTTGTGTCACTTAAAAACCATAGTTCTCGATAGAGTGGCACCCCATACTTCGCTTAAAAGAAACAGAATGTCTTCAGTTGGCAGATTGTTCCTTTCACACCAGATTTGATATAGCGTACCGTGCCAAATTATTTACCTGCATCACAAAATAACGTAAGAGGATAGAAAAACAGCCCATACACAAAAAATATGTTAGTGTAAAAGGTAACGAGGTCTAGACACACGCCCATACATAAACAGATGTAGTCCAAGACTGACCTTATAAATCTGGTTAAAACTGGTATGGATATGCAGCCTAGGTAACTAGCTACCCACTCGTATACGTCACGGAAGAGCTACATTACTCAGTCGTTCATGGTATACTTAGTAACTTACTTTTGGGACAAATTACTTATATATATTATATATATAATATATATATATATATATAATATATTATATATATATATAATATATATATAATATATATTATATAATATATAATATTATATTATATATATATATATTTATATATATATATATATATATATATATATATATTAATATATACTATAATATATATATAGGACCTGTTATGTTTTACCGTCCGTCAGTTTTGATATTTTTTTTGTTTGTTTTTAATATATTTCTAGTATATATTTCTAG
>JABUQX010081361.1:17500-33604 GCA_015478945.1 Trachelipus rathkii | reverse complement strand
TCATAAGGACCAACCAACTCAGAATCAACATTAGTTTTAGTCCCTTTTTTTTCTGTAATGTATTTCATTTCTTGTCAACTTAAAATTCTGAAAGAGGCCTTTATAATGTATTAGGCGAAACGTAAATTTTTATATAAGTTTTATCTGTGTAAATATTTTAATGTGTCGATAATAAAGATTTTATTGTGCCAAGGGTATATTTTCACATAAATTATCTGTTTACGTCAAAGTAAAGTTTTTCTACATAGAATGATACCCGTAAACAACGGCATAAATTTAGATTTCCCCACGAGAAAATTATTTCTAAATTATAGAAATAAAATGATCTCCGCTAATATTAAGAAATGTCAAATTGTTTTCATGAAGAAATGTCTGAACAACCTTGTTATACCTAAAACGTTGGTTCCAAGATTCCTACACAAAGATAAATTTAACCCATTTTCTTCGGCCAAAAAATACATACTATTGGAAAAGATCAATGAAATTAAATGTGAAATCAAACGAAGTTTCAGAAAATGCCACATTGCATTTAAGTCTTTTCAAAATCATTGGTATTCAGTTTTTCCTGACCAACTGGAGAATTTTACAACTTTGTTGGACCTGGCACATCAAACCAAAAACGTTATAGTAAGTAAAAAGTCTCAATCATTAAACCTTAAATTTGAACATATTTTCAAACAAAGTTTATGGTACAGTTCATCTAATCAAGATGCAATTATCAACCTTTCTAATTATTTACTTAAAAAAGATGAGAAACTTTTGTTAGGATATGGGTTATCATTTGCTCTAGAGAGATCAGATAATAATTTGCAGTTCTTCAGTGATTTCGATACATGGACAAAATTTATGAATGATAAATCAATCAACCAGGATTTATTAAAGGGCATTTTAATGAATGAAATAGTTACTGGCAACAAACAAGATAAACTTCCAATTAAATTTTATAATGCTTTAGCAGAACTTAAAAAGAATAAAGAAATAGTGATAACTAAGAGTGATAAAGGTAACCAAATTGTTATATTAAATCATAAAGATTATATCAGTAAATGTAACAATATTCTTTCAGACAACAATACGTATTCCAAACTTAATAGTAACCCTTTTAAAAAACTCCCAAATAGAATTTAATAAGAATCTAAAACGTATTTGCAAACAATTTCCTACCATTCACACTAATAATAAATCTTACATGACTAATTTAGCTCAATTTTACGGCCTTCCAAAAACCCATAAACCAAATCACCCTTTACGCCCGATCATTTCAAATATCAATTGTGTAACTTATAAATTGTCGTCATGGCTCTCATCTCAACTAAAACCTTTGATAGGCAAAATTTCCAACTCTCATCTTCCAAATACGATAGAATTTATTAAAATACGTATATGTATCTATATATAGTTCCATATAAATACGAATACTTATGTGTATCTATTGTTTTAATGTGTAATGTTTAAAATACTCCCTTTTCCGATAATTGCAGTTGAGCTGTGTTCATGATCTAATTGTAATATAATTATAAAACTGATTCTTCTTTCTCTCGAACATAGTTTTTTCACTTTTGATAATCTTTTTTTCAAGCAAACTTATGGCCTTGCTATGGGATCTCCATTATCCCCCATCTTAAGTAATTAATAGGGGATTCGTCAAAGATGTTGAATATTATTATTATTATATACTTCATACATCCTCTTCTTCTTAAGTTCTACATGATGGCTTCGTTATGTAGACGATATCTTTTGTTCAGTTCCTAAAAACACTATATCCAATGATATTTTTTTAACTGTTTCAAAACCGTAATCACATGACATTTTCTAGACTCAGGGAGTTGTTTTAAAAATTTCCTCCTTAGCGCACTCTTTCTCGATAACTGGCTAAGTCTACCTAGAATATCTAACTTGCGATTTTCATCCCTGTCTATAAGGAACCAACAAATCCTTCATATTCATAATATCATTTGGTTTCTCTACCTCGACACATATAGTACAAAATTCAGGCCACTGCTTACTTCAACTTTATGCTTGAGACTTAATTATCTGTTCTCACTTCGTAATTTTAATTTTATCTGAAACTAAATTTCTTTCTGTACATACTTTTACTAAATTAATATTAATCCCTCATCATGGTATCATTTAGGACCTATCCGCAAAAGCAAAAATCAAAATATATAAATAGTTCAATCCGCCCTCATTTCCAAAACTAATAGTAATCCATATCTTCCCATTCCCTCAAATATAAAATTATAAAATTAAAATATGCTTCCTAAAACATTTGGCTTTACTAAAACAATATCCATGTCTGGAATCCTCGTTAGCAAAAGAATTTTAATACCGGCTCCAAAATCCGGTTTCATAGACTGAATTCTCATGGTGCAGTGTCTACAAAGGATTCCATGCTTGCACATTGTTCCAAAAAGTTTATATTTGGTAGAGACAAACGATTTCCACATGAAGAATTGAATCTGCGCATTGGGGGATGATTTAATTCAAATAGTCATTTTAGTAGGGTTGCATTGCGACTTTACTCGATTACGTTACTAGCCATAAATAATTAAACTTTAACAGGATGCTTTCTCCCTTTGAAATATTGCAATCATGTTTTAAAAAAAGAAAAATAATAGAATATCGGTGTTTCATTTATATACAGATAATTTTAACAAGATTCCAGGCGAGATAAAGTTGGATAAGATTCAGAACTCCTTTCTGCTTGCTTCAAATTTCTTAAAGGATATCAAGAAAAAAGATTCATAAGGAGCC
This sequence comes from Trachelipus rathkii, assembly GCA_015478945.1. Taxonomy (NCBI): domain Eukaryota; kingdom Metazoa; phylum Arthropoda; class Malacostraca; order Isopoda; family Trachelipodidae; genus Trachelipus; species Trachelipus rathkii. The sequence continues at coordinate 30,850 of JABUQX010081361.1, read as the reverse complement.
GGAAAGCAAGATCATAAAAAATTGTGACTCCTAGAGTCTTTTTTTTTCTTTTTGTTCTTTTGTATGGAATAAATTTCCCTTTCTTTGTCAATTAAAATTCCTGAAAGACGGCCTTTATATAGTGTATTAGGCGAAACGTAGAATTTTGATATAAGTTTTATGCTGTGTAAATATGTTTTAATGTGTCGATAATAAAAGATTTTATTGTGCCATAGGGTATATTTTTAGCATAATATTATATATATATATAATATATATATATTATATATACTATTTATATATAAATTATATATATATATCATATATATATTATATATAGTATTTATATAATTATCGGTCGACTGCAAAAAGAGTGACGCAACTTTAAATTTACTTTAGAAATTGAAGTTTAATCATCAAATGTTCAATAAAAAAAGTACATATAAGTTTGGTGTGTTTAAGGTATTTTAAGTTGCTCCTCAATGAATTTTATGAAACCGTTATTCTAGAAATCGAATACACATACATTTCTATGGGCTAAACAATATTGTCTCGTGAAAAGACATATTTATTTGTAGTGGTGATAACTCTTTTGTGATATCGGCCTACTATATATATTATATACTATATATTATATATATCTATATATATATATATAATATACGTATATATATCTATATATATCCCTTAATATACTATATAGTATATAGTTATAAATCGTAATAAACTATCATATATATATATAAGAGTATAGCACGAAGCGGGTGGACATTAATCATAAGATTCTGGTTTGTTTGTTTTTTGCATGTAAACACAAATATATTTATTTTCACATTTCTGACACAATGCACGTATCTTAAACGGCAAGCGTCAATTGCTCAGACATAGTCAAAGTGTTCCACAAATTTTGTCGCAGTTTTACCCAAAATTAAACCCCCAGCTGTGGGTATCTATGGAAAAGATTGATCTATCTGCTATAGCTTTACATAAAAGAAGATGCAATTTTTTTATTTGTATTTACAATGCGCTGTTGCATTATGTTGTATGTAAAGGGTCCTTGCCAATCTCATTTTTTTTTTACTAAATTGTTTATCAAATTACTTGGAGAATACCTAGAAAGATAACACCGAAATAAAGTCTATTACAGAATCTTAATAGAATAAAGACAAAAATCTAACAAATTTAAGTAAAAACTGAGGAGGAAAAGTCCTATTAACATAGGAAAGTAAAGTGCGGAAAGGTGAAATTTGAAATTAGAGTAAGAAGATGTGGATTTTAACATGTAACAAAATTTCAAATTTTCTTGTTTTATTGTAGTTTTTAACTTTTTTGTAATCAATTTTCTGCGTTGATTTCAAATATGTAATCAGTTTTTTCTGTATCATTGACCGTTACAGAAATACATCGATATTAATGATTAGTATATATTGCAATTTATTAGCATATATTGTAAGTTTACTATCCTCTACTATGTATATATAATATATATATATAGTATATATATAGGTATATAGTATATATACTATATACTTATATATATATATTATATAAATATATATATATATATATATATATATATATATATATATATATATATATATATATATATATATATATATATTTCATTTTTCTTTCAGACAGATAGCTAACATCAAAGTATTTTAAACATTTTATATATTTTATATGTTTATATATTGAAGATGCATGCACAAAAACTTAATGGAGCGTTCAAATCAAGCCAAAATTGATATATTAATATAAATAAACATGAAGAAAGCCTCTATCGTACCTACGTCAAAATTAGAGGAAGAAAGGGTGTCAAAACAATCATATTTATCATACATTTCTAAAAACTATACAGTAAAATTTTTGGTGCAAAACTTGATGGCCTTTGAAAAAAAAGACATGGTACCCTCAATTAAGCTGAAATATGTACACTAGAGTAAATATACAGGAAAAGACCACTAATATGACTGACTCAAAACTTAAGAGGATGGAAGGATGCTACTTCGATCCATAGGGAAAATATCCCCCACAACTATTCATACATGTAAATAAATCCATACAAGAAGCTTGGTGGTGAGATATATAAATAATTCACAACAACATATATATATATATATATATATATATATATATATATATAATTATAATATAATAAGATATATATATTATATATATATATATAGTATATACCGCTATATATATAATTTATATATTATTATATTATATATATCGATATATATAATATATATATATATAAATATAATATTATATATATCTATATATATATACATGATATATATATATATAATATATATATTATATATATATATATATCTTAGATATAGGTATATATACTGATATACTAGGTATATAATATAATACTTCATATATAATCCGTATATATATATATATATATATATTATATATATATATATATTATATATTATATATATTATATATATATATATATATATATAGTATTATATATAATATTAGTATATATATAATCCCAAGCGATTTTGGGGAAAACCTTTACTGTCAGCACTTGTGAGATACAAGAAAATAAATAGTTTTTTATCTATGTATATTATGCAACGTTTTCTTTTCATGCTTTGCTTGGCTGTGTTTTCCTCTTTTTTCTTTAAAAGGTTTTCAATGTTAGAAGTAGTTATTTATATATTATTTATATATTATTTATTTTATTGGATTCGAGGATGCATTTAAAAAATGTTATGTTTTAAAAGGCTTTAAGTAATGCTTTAGTTCAAAAAAGAGCATACACACATAACCCCCCCAACACACACACACACACACACACCACACACAACACACACACCACACACCACACACATATATATATATATATATATATATATATATATATATTATATAATATATAGTATAATATATAGTATACAGTATATATATATAGTAGCATAGTATTTAGTTGATGTTGGCACGCGAGATATGAGGTCATTAATCAAAATAGACCTAGAATTAATTACTACACCACCTTCGGTTACAGATAAATTAATAAGGATGGAAGGTGTATAGAAAAATAGAGGATGTTATTTTCTTTTTAACATCTTTTCTTAATATTAGTTGTGATTCGCAGGATCATATAAGCATAATTTTATTATTTTATATTAATACGTAAACATAAGGATTTTTGTCATTGACAATTTGACCACATTTTCGTGAGTAATCAATCCGAAATATTATATTATTAGAAATGACTTGCAACCAGGGCGAGAAGGCTAATACGTTTCGCATGGTAGTTTGGGCTAGATTTTGATGCGCCATTCTCTCTAATTTTTTTATCTTATTATTTCACTTGTGATCAATACTCACGTATCCAAATCTGACACTTACACAAAAGTCCTTATTATCAAAGTCAACATAATTATAGTTTAACACCTTAATTTTATTACAGAAAATATTTTTCTTTTTAAGGGACGAAGCCTGGGCACTTGTTGATGGCTTTGTTGTCTTAGCCTCACTAACGTCTTCCCTCCCTTTTGGCTTCATATATCGCCGGTAGGAGAAAGACGTTCTATAGTTGGCTGTTTCAATTTAATAACAATACAAAAAGGAATAAACATAGTATGTGTGGATTTTATAGCAGATGTAAGAAAATTTTACCGTACATACTAATACACATAACGATTATAATAGCATTGTTTTATCGTACGGTAGACCGTACCATCTGGTGATTCCCGGCTAAGCAAGAACACCCAGCCTTAATTATACAAACATACATTTTTTTTTTTTTTAATTGAAAGTCGGCGACAATATTCCGTAGATTTATTTCAATTTTTTGGGACCTATTTTGGTACTATAGGCAGCCGTGCTTAAAGCCTACCTCACTGCGATTGACGTCAGCATGACTAAGGAGTTCAATATAGCTCCTCCCCCTTATGGTCTGAAACTTTTAAATCTTGCGGTTTGAATTCTATAGAATATTCTAACAACTCGGTACCAAACATCATAAAAATAAGTTAATCGCAGACAGATTCTGTACTATGTGACACATAAAGATAAACTCGTAAATTACTAATTATTAATAATTTCACTTAAAATTTTTTACACTCAGAGGAATCGAGATATTTCCTAAGCTAATTAGCATTACTCTAATAAATAAATATCAATAATTGTTGTTAAAATAGGAAGATGCATCCGAGGCATCGCTTTTTAAATATATGAAGCACGCAGCACGAGACATCAAGGTTTTACAACATCGATATCTTAAAATAATAAATTTTAAATCTTTCTAATAAATACCAGTTAGCAATTTTTCTTTCTAAAAAAGAAGGATTTTTCTTTTTTTTCTTTTTTCTATACACATCTTTCATTCAGCATCCGTGTTACAAGCATTTCTTAAACAGTTTTATTAACAAAAGTCAAGTCCTTCTTTCCTGACCCACTGATTTTGGGGGGTAAGAGGTACCGAAGGATAAGGGGGAATCCCACCTCCTCACCTTGTAAACGTTTACATTTAAATAGGTAGCACAAGAATCCTATAGTATGTTTCTGCAATATGACAAAAGACGTCTATCTGATTTTCGCAATTATTTATAAGCAACATCTCGAAGACGACAGTTAAGAATATATTGACTTATATAGTCTTTTTAAATGTAAAAGGAAGATATGTTTATACGATTTCAGCAAGGTTTTGTCGACTTACGAGGATAAAATACTTTTCGATGAAAACAACAAACAAACCATATAATGGAGTTAGATATGAAAGACTTCACTCCGCTGCTTGTCACTGGAAGGATGGGAGATTTGCGGACCACTTTGAAAGACAATGGGGCGACATTTTCCTTTTGGGGCATTTGTAACTTCTCCCAATTTTATTTAGTCCTACGAATTCATAGGAGGCTTATATGTTTTATTTGTCTTTGTTGTTGTTATTTGTTTCTGTAAGGCTCGCTGGTTCTTGAATTTCACATTTTTAGAGAAAGCGTTTTCTTACTTGCTTTTGGCGGGTCTCAATGGGGGGGGGAGGTTTTTCCTCTACCCGTGATTGCGCCCGCGAGATAGTCAAACTTATTTGGCCGGAGCTCAAGAGGTTGTGACAGTTAATCGAAACTTTATAGGGAGAATCTTTTTTTTTTTTTTTTTTTCCTTTTTTTTTTTCTTTTTGGAAATGCGCGGGCCGGTTTTTTTTTTTTGAAAGCACGCTATTTTTACTGGGAATTAGCCGGGGCACGCGGACTTGTTTTTAATTTTCTTGTTTACAAGCAAAGGAAATATATTTTCACGCTTGATCGCTTTACGTTTTGTGTTATAGCATTAATAATATAGACCCTCAAGACTTACTTCTTTTTAATAACTTAAAAAAATTTTTCCACTTGAGTAATAATATTGTCCACTTTCCGTAACTATCGCCGCGGTTATGTAAATATTAGTTATTATATATTATTAAATTAATTAATTCTTAATTTTTATTATTTGAGGAACCCTTTTTATCAGACAGGTTGGGTGTTTTTTCGCCAGTCACGATACTGGGGGCATCACAGTGTTTGCATCAGCTGCGAGATGAATGAGGGTCATCTTAATCAAATAAACCTAGAATTAACTCCCTCACCCCTCGGTTACAATAATTAATAAGATGGAAAGTGTATAGAAAAAATGAAGGATGTTATTTTCTTTATTAACATTTTTCTATTATTGTTTTAATCATAATCATAATAATAATTTTTATTATTATATAATACATAAGGATTCGTGTCATGTGAAATTTGACCACTGTTTCAGTGAGTAATCCATCCGAAATATTATAATTCATCTGAAATGAACTTGCAACACGGGCGAAAGCTATAGCACGTTTTCGAATGTATTGAGGGCTATGATTTTGATCGCCATTCTCTTCTAATTTTTATATCTTATCTATTTCACTTTGTGAATTCAATACTACGTACAAATCTGAACACTTTGTTACAAAGATCTTAAATAGAGAACATTAATTATAGTTTAAACACCCTTTAATTTTATTACAAAAAAATATTTTAGCGGTGCCAGGGACGAAGCCCTGGGCACTTGTTGATGGCTTTGTTGTCTTAGCCTCACTAACTCGCGTCTCTTCTCTCCCTTTTGGCTTCAGACATCGCCGGGAGGAGAGAGACGTTCTATTGGCTGTTTAAATTTTAAATAACATACAAAAGGAATAAACATAGTATGTGTGTGATTGTTAATAAGATGTAAGAAAATTTCCGTACATACTAAATACACCGATACGATTATAATAGCAATTGTTTATCGTATCGGTAGACCGTACATATATATATATATAATATATTTATTATATATAATATACTTAAATATTATATATATATATATATATGTATATATAATATATATTAATATATATATACTATATATATATATACTATATCCGCTCCGAGCCATTGAAACTAATCTGCTACTTGGATATTTAAGATATTTAAAGATATTCTGCATTAATTATGATCTTGAAAACGATAAAAAATATAAATGAATTTGAAAAAAAATTAAAAGAGTATAGATATTTTATGTAATAATAAAGGGTGAAATAGATAAACAAAATAAATTAATAAAGTAATATGGCAGATGAACAGTTTCTTCAAGACTAGTGATCACATTATTATTATTATTATTATTATTATTATTATTACAATTTATTATGTATTATTATATATTTATTATTATTATTTATTATTATTTATTTATTAATTATTATTTTATTATTAATTATTGTTATTTGCTAATTAATTGTTATCAGTTATTAGAATGACTTATATTATTATTATTAATTGATTATGTATTATTATTATTATTATTATATGTGATTTATTATATTATTGATTAGTTGATTATTATTTTTTATTATTATTATTATTATTTTTATTATTTTTATTATTACAAAGTCAGTGCTGATAGCGGTTTAATGTTATGAATACCAAAATAATAATAATAATACACACACATTATTATTATGTGATTATTATTCTTATTATTATTATTATTGATTATTATTATTAATTATTGGTTATTATCATTATTATTAGTTATTATTAATTATCTTTATTATTATTATTGTTATTAATAGCTATCTTCTGTTATTATATATTATTATTATTATTAGTTATTAATTATTATTATTATTATTATTATTATTATTATTATTATTATTAGGTCTTTATTATTATTATATCTATATTTTATTTTATTATTATTATCATTATTATTATTATGTATGTATTAGTTATTATTCGTAGCGAAATAATTATTACTAATTAGTTATTATTATTATTAGTTATTATTATTATATTAATTATTATTATTATTTATTATATGTAGTGTGTAGTTATTATTATTATCCATTATTATTATATTATATTAGATTATTTATCTGTTTATTTATTGTTATTATTTGATTTATTATAATCGTTTATTATTAGTATTAGATTTATTACTGATTATTATAACTCTAGTTTGTATGGTTTTAACTTAGTAATGATTAGTAGATCATTATATATGCTAATTAGTAATATTAATTATTATTATTCTTAATTATTGTTCCCTTAATTGAGTTTTAACTAGTAGTAGTGATATAGTGGGATCATTTATATGTAATAGTATATATTACTTATTATTTTATTATTATTAAATATATTATTATTATTATTATTATTATTCTTAAGGTTTATTAACGAGTACTTGTAATTATCAATAATATAATGAAGGCAATTGCTGAAATGAGAAAAAAAGGTATATTTTTTACACGTGCAAGTTATTTTTTTTTTCATTAATTATTATTGAATTATGTTCATAAAAAGAAGTTTGGCATAACGATAATTTAAATAATTTTATTTTAATTTACATTAATGGATAAGATCCTTCTGTTGCAACTCCACAATTATTGCCTCTGTTACGAGCCATCATGATGTATCCATCCATTCCCCATTCAGGTCCATAAGAGTTCTTGACCAACCAGTAATCATCTCCTTTGTAAGTACCATATCCAACTACCAGAGCTGCATGATCGAGCCAGATTTGTTTGCACTCGGGCTCATAGTACACTCCGTCTTTGTACATACATTCCGAATGATAACCATTGCATCAACAATTGCGGAATTTCTTGAAGTAGTGCATGTAGAATCCAACCCTATATTTTCTTTCACTGAATGGTAGACTCATCTTCTGAAAACTAGCAAAAGAATGTTCCAACATTATTGTATTAAACAAAACAGAGTAATCCAATAATAATAATAATAATAATAATAATAATAATAATAATAATAATAATAATAATAATAATAATAATAAACATGAGTTTTTCTAATAATAATAATAATAATAATAATAATAATAATAATAATAATAATAATAATAATAATAATAATAATAATAATAATAATAATAATAATAAACACACACATTAAGCCATTGCTAAAATACCGACTCTTGACAATCCACAATACACACACACACTTTTCTAATAATAATAATAATAATAATAATAATAATAATAATAATAATAATAATAATAATAATAATAATAATAATAATAATGATGATGATAATAATAACTTACATAGCCATAATAAGGATAGCTTTCTTCTGAGTCGATTCCGCTATTGTTTTTAACATATTCGAAGGCTTCTACCATCCTTCCTCCCATACAACTACATTTTGGAGTGCAGTCTACTAGGTTCTGCTCTGAAAGACTTACAAGTTTCCCAGTTTTCTTGAAGTGTTGCCCCTCTAAGCTTCCTGTCTGCAAATTTAGGATATTTGTTAATTTTCGATGGTAGCTACTACATATTCCAATATTAGATTTAAGTATTTTTCATATTGTATCACTAGAAATATTAGCTGAACTTGTTTCATATTAGTTTTTCTAACAACCATATAACTCATATTACAATAGAAATTAAAGTTACCTTAAGCTGCGCAGTATTACGTTTTATAAGTTATGTTAGGCTGAGCTAGATAGCACTAATTTAAGGGGGTTAGGATTGTTTGATTTTATTAGTTAGCGCAATTTTTCTTACACTTTATCACAAAGGATAAAGTAAATTAATCTTTTAGTGTTTTTATATGATAATTTTAAATATCGTTTTTAGAATTTATCTAAGGTGTAAAAATTTTGTGTAACACCTTAGTAATATTTAAAGTATTTCGTTTATTTACAATCATATATATTAAAGGATTTTTTTTTTAAAAGATAAAGGGTACGATTTTCTGCTCTATTTTGCCTAAGGCACATCTCTTTTAAGGTCTAATTTTAACCCGCAAAGATGGTTGGACCTTGCTTGCCATAGTTTAGTTTTCCATTTTAAAAATGTCCGGATTGAAGTGATTTGCTTGGAAGAAATCCAGTCGCAAATCCATTTTAAATGAATGAGTCAAAGGAGATTTTACTCTCCATCAGATGGATTCGAACATTGGACTCCACGTCGCAGAGTTAACAATATACAAATTTTGCAAGATTTAAAAGATCATCCACTATTTTCTTTACTGTCTCTGACCTAAGAGTCCCAAAAGGTTCCAACATTTACTCTTGAAAGACTCCCACGCATCTTTTTCAGCCCGATTCAAAGATCATTCTTTATTTTCTTTATAGCTTCCTAAATTAAGTTCCTAAGAAGTTTCAGCAATTATCTTTGAAAGACTCCCGTGAGGTTTTTTTCTCAAAAGTTATCATCTTAAAGCAGTTTTCTTATTTGAGGCCAAATGAGGATCTTCTCTTCAATTTTGCATCATTAATGCTCGGGGAGTTTTTCATAATTATTCATATCAAACCAAGTTTCGTCCATTGCTTTAATATTTGTATATAATTGAGTAAATGAATCTTTTTTTGATGTTCTGTAGCATCCAACAAAGCCGTTTTGAGAAGGTCTCTTATAAATCAAGATAGTTGTTACATAGATAGCAATTAAAACAAATGTTCATATAGATTCATAGGCATATACAAATAGATAAATAGATAGCAAATAAGATATATATATATATATATATATATATATATATATATATATATATATATAGGTTATATTATATTATATATATATATTATTATATATTATATATACATACATATATTATTGTTATTATTGTTGCTATATTGTTATATTGTTATTATAAGGTTAGTTATATTAAACTATATATACATATTATTACTTTTATTTTTTTATATACATATAAACATATTAACATATACATATAATATATACATATATATGTTACATATATGTTCCATGGTTACTAAGTTATTGCTATATATATAAATACATATGTTATATACATATATATATATTCAAAAGGAATAGGGATATAATTTTATTTTTACATACCCTATTGCACTTAATATCAGATTCCAATTGCAAGTGCAATAGTGTATGTAAAAATAAAAGTTTCAACTACAACATAGTTTGCATAAAACCAAGGGTAAATAATTATACTGCATAATAACTATGAAGAAAAGTAGAATCTAATAATATATATATATGTATGTTGCTGTTAGTTGCATATATATATATATATATATATATATATATATATAGTATATATATATAGTATATATATATATATATATATATATATATTTATATATATATATATATATATATATATATATATATATATATATATAGTTATATATATATATATATATATTATATATATATATATATATATATATATATATATATATATATATATTTATATATATATATATATTGTATATATTAAAACATGCAAAAATTGCATAGAAAGTGATATACACAACAAATAGTAAAAAAAAATATGTATACTATAATGCACCCTTCTAGAAATAAAAGTATCTGCCCACAAAAGAAATTAAAGAAATCAGTGATATTTTGCTGAAAAAAAATTAGCCTCTTCTGAACGTACTAAAAATGTGTTATATAACGTTTTTTATGATTTTAAATAGGGAGTAACTTTAAAACTTCGAGCGATTGAAACATTTTGAGACTATATTTGAATTCGGCTGAAAAAAGAAAATTATTTAAAGTGGTACGGAGTTGCACTAACTAGCGTTATGTATTAGTTTTTCATGTTTCATTTGTGTTGTTATTTTCATTTCGAAATTTATGGTAGCTATGTGTACTATTTGTTTTAAAACTATCATATTAAAATTAACTTTAGAACAGCAAAGACTAACTGTTGAAAATGCCCAGCAAGAACCACAATGCTCTCCTTGATCTTTAACAGGAGTAACATATCCTTCTTCTCTCCAGTCAACAGTATCAGGATAAGTAACACCTTCAACAGGTTGGAAAAAAGGAACTTCCTGTATCAGAACATTACTTGTAGATTGTTTAAATCCTCTCAAGATACTCCTTTCTTCCGGAAGCTTGAAAATAGTTAACAAAAATCAGTTAAAAAATCATAAATGCCCTAGAGCAGTTAAGCTTATTTTGTCCTATGCCATCAAAGATTAAGTTCATTAGGCCATAAGACGGTAAAGCGGTAAAGCGGTAAAGCTTATTATGTGTCTATGAATATACAAATTTTGAAATGTTATCAAATAAGTTAAAGTAATAAAAATTTTAATGCGATGTTGACCACACAAACTTTATAAATCTTAATTATGTCAATTAACCTAAGAAATGAAAATTCTTGAATGTTTTTGAATTTAGTTTAACATATTGAGCTGAAAAATTAGTTAATTTGTTATTAAAATCTTAGATTTATATCATTAAGAGAGAGAGAGAGAGAGAGATATATATATATATATATATATATATATATATATATATATATATATATATATATATATATATATATATAAATATATATATAAATACATATATATATATATATATATATAGAGAGAGAGAGAGAGAGAGAGAGAGAAATCCATTTTAAATAAGAAAATTAAATGAATTAATAATAATAATAATAATAATAATAATAATAATAATAATAATAATAATAATAATAATAATAATATTATTATTATTATTATTATTATTATTATTATTATTATTATTATTATTATTATTATTATTATTATTATTATTATTATTATTTTTATTATTATTATTATTATTATTTGTATCTTATTGAGAAGTATAAAATAAATAAAAAATTACAATATTCCCATTACCCATCTAAATTTAATTACCATTAATTTAAAGAAGAAAAAAAAACTTGAAAATTTAAAATTTTTTAATTGTTACCAACCATGTCGGCAAATTTGTTGACTTCCATCCTAAAGGTGACCAACCCTTCGTCAAATTTCTTATTGTGTTCAGCAACTTTAAATTTGTTTCCTATGAACACTTTGAAATGGCGAATATCTTCTGCAGGTGAATATTGCTTGTTATATTTGATCTATAATAATAATAATAATAATAGTAATAATAATAATAATAATAATAATAATAATATAATAATAATAAAAATAATTAACATGAGAAGCAAAATAAATTAAATGAATTAATTCATTATATATTAATAATAATAATAATAATAATAATAATAATAATAATAATAATAATAATAATAATAATAATAATAATAATAATAATAATAATAATAATAATAATAATAATAATAATAATAATAATAATTTATGACATTAGGAAATTTCTTTAATCTTTAATTAATGGTCTTATTTGTGGGCCGTCGAAAATTTCCGCCTCTTTTTTTTTCATAACTTATGGTAATTTTGAAATTATGCATTTAAATCACTCAGTGCCTTTCGTATCTAAAGCTTTTACATATTGGTTAAGTAGGTTTAGTTTGATATGCAGAGGAGGAAATATGATTTTATCTCTTCTCACTAAAGGTGGATTAATTACATTTTTTTCTCCGACGGTAAATGGCGCTAGTGATGGTGAGATTTGTTTGAGATAATGTTCTGCCTTGTCTCTGCTGTCCCTTAAGCATAGGAAGAAGGAATATTTAGTATACCCTTCTTGTTGTCCTAGCAGAATATTAACTATTTTTAAGTCCACGCAAATGATTCACTCGTGGTCTCTATATTTGATAAGACTTAAAGTCTTTTCTCTATGTTTGTATTTTTCTTTCAATTTCGTTGTGTCCAATCGACATCGAGCCGTATCGATTGCCTTTATGCAACAACACACACTCAAGACTTCTTTTCGAATTGTCTAAAAACAAGCGATAATCATTTGTGTCACATAACTCAACTCCCATCTCCTTCAACAAACCAGATATGCCACAACAATATACTAAACTATCTTCTGTTCTAAAATATTAAAAAGTTATTTTTTTTCTCTAAAATTAATTGTATTTGTTTGAAATAAGGACGTTTCTCTCTTTAAGTTTTGAAGGTAAAATTTCAGCAGCTTCTTTTTTTTGGTAAATTTGTATACCTTACAAGATTTT
>JABUQX010081361.1:0-7500 GCA_015478945.1 Trachelipus rathkii | reverse complement strand
AATTCATTCTAAACTGATACAGGAATACAACTATAATAAACAAGATAATTTACTGTAATTATAATACATAAAATAACATAAAAAATATAAATACCATATAAATATCTATATACCCATATACATCTAATATATAAATCATCATATATAATATATAATATACTATAATAATATAAATAATAAATAATATTATATAAATATAATAATCATATATACCTATATACTACGATGTCATCCCAAGTATCATACTGTGGAACTACGTTATATTCCATACCCCACCAATGAAGCAAGATCACAACCTGATCAAAATCCAGAGAAACATCATTGCTAACTTCAAGAAAGTCTCCTCACTGAGTCTGATTTTGTACTGCGAAGGAGGAGTCACGTTCTCTGGGTGTGGGGGTAATATAAATCTCTGTCTAGGTGGAAGCGTGTCGATTTTTCAGTAGTTGCTTGTTTCAAGGAATGGCTCTTGATAGTATTTAACTTTTCTTTCTCTCCTCTATATTAATCGTCCACTCAAAAATCCAGCTACTTCTAAATGTTATGAGTTACCTATTAAAAATATTAGATTGAATTAATTTGCTCTAAAAATCACAAGTAAAATATGCACTACCACATATATAATAAATAATCACTACCTAACAGAAAATACCACACATCACAGCAACTGCACTTGGACGTGAATCACTTTTACCTCTTCGTTACCAAAACACTATATTTACTTTCAACTTTACCCAACATATACAAAACACATATCAGACTTCAAAATGACAAAAAAAATCAAAACAGGTAATTGACTTTTATAGAATAAATAAAAAAAAGTCATAACTAGCTGTGTGCAAATATCTGTTTTGCGTCAAAGAAAATTTATACTATATATATACCCAATACAAAAAAATAATAGAAATAACACACTATATAAAAATAATACATAAATTAAAATAAAATAAATAAAAAAATAATAAAAAATAAATATAAAAAATAATAACAAATAAAAAAAAATTAAATAAAATCAATAAAATAAATAAAAATACTAATAATAATAAAAAAGGATATCACAAATAAATAATTAATAAATATCTACCTATAACTATAAATATAAATCAATATAATTAATGTGTGATGTAAATGCCATAAACATTACATATATATATCGACTAAGGAACACACAATGCATGAAGACATATAAAATATAAAACAGATAAAATCAATAACCAATACTATCGAAGATCATAAAGATAAAAATAGAATTAATAAAAATTATGAAATAAAAAGAAAATTTTTAATATGTAAGAAATATTAAATGAATATTAATAACAATTTTTATTAATTATACTAAGAAAATATTATCATTTATCTATCTCTACCTTATTTAAGAGAAAACCTTATTAATAATGTAAACCACATATCATTTAATATTTAAGAGAGAAAGTTCCTATAATACCTGGTTAATAAAAATAATATATTAATAGAGAAATTTTACTCATCATAAGAATAAAAATTGTTTTAGATTAAACACAATAATATTATAAATTTAAGACGAATTTTCTCAATATGTAGAATAACCTACTATAATCTATATCTTAACGGAAATTGGATATTTAAGAAAATTTCAGAGTTACAGCAATTTTTACCATTTAAATCTTTAAGAAAATCTTATATATAACATAACATACTTACCTATCAATTTGTGTATTTTAGGAACCATTATATTCAAGAAAAACTAAAATATATATTATTTTACTTCTATTTATAAAATATTCAAGTGATAACAAATAATAAATCTTATTGAAAATTTTTAAATTGACACTGAATTTAAAATAACTAATTACCTCTAAACAATATAAATTCAATATCCAAATATCAATGATAAATCTATCTCAAAAAATGAAACTCGTCAAATCCATTGAGCGACTCTAATCGAGTGTATTGTTCAAGCTGACTAATTAACCACATCCTGCTAACCGGCAATATATAGAAGTATACGGATTACTATGCCCAACGATGAAAATTAATGATTCTGGTTAGAAGCAACCCCTATTATCATTAATTTCATTTACTATTATATTAATAAGAACATAACAAACACCGATGTGCACTGCTACACTATAGGAGACTGCTGCATACTTTTTAGAAGAGATGGCTCAGAATCTTCTAGACACTGGTATAGTCCTACGGAACCCCTTATCCCTGAAGGATGGAAACAGAAACTTACCAATATATCTTCTCACACGTACTAACAAATGCAAGTTCCCAAAGCTGGGACGATCGTAAGATCTACAACCTGGACCTGAAACGAGACTACCAACCATTAAGGTTGTAACATAAAATTCCCTCAACACACGCGAAAGATTACCATAACCTCGAAATAACTTCAGACTAATCAAACAAAATATGCACAATACATACTTTACTCTACATATCAGTCGAATTCCACTATTTATGATTAACTGTAGCAACAAGTTTACAAGAGCAAGCAAACTTCAATTAATTAAGTCTCCATAAACCATAAAAACTCAAAGGACCTTAACGATAATGATCACATATCTTACATTTACCTTAAACATTTTTGACCCAATGCAATTATCGCCTTAACTCAAAATATCACAGCGATCGGATCTGGCTCAAGGCAAATGCTTCTACCAACCCAGCAAAATACAACTAAAGTGATAGTCACCCTTTGATCAGGGACACGGATTCATATGTCCCGACGTCTGGAAATTTCGTCCGGCTCCAATTCATTTGAAGATCGTTAGATATATTTTTTTCTCTTGATGAATAATCTCTTGCGATATATAATTCTCCACCAATATCTACATAGCCTAGCTCGGGACTCGCCGCCAGAGAAAACGAGACATTAATCTAACCTCAAATAATACTATGTTTGCACGTCTCCAATCAAGTACTTACCGAAAACAGGAATCTTTAAAACACACTTACCTAATGGACAACGCGAGACTCCGCACGATTCAACTCCAGATGTCGAGAAAGACATGGCTTCTTCCAAATGCAACTCACGATGAACAGTCCCAACACAGAGATAACAAGAGAAGATTCTGCAAATCTTAACACATGTAAGCCATTCGCAGTTTTCAGGGTATTGAAAATCAACTTCTGTACCCTTATCACATCCAACGAGTGCAAGGCACTACATCGTACCAAACAGATTTCCCTGCCAAGAGTAGCTTTGTGTCGATGGACAACAAGAAAATAAGCAGACCAATCCCCCCACCATTTAGACCCAGAAAATATATTGCCTTCATCGGATGAGGCCCAAATTTTTAATCCATACCGCACACTTCACACGAACATCACCACCTATGGGCTGATGAGAACCCACAGCAATAGTTAAAGGCCGCCTCAACACCAGTCTCATTGAATGTATGAGCCCTCGGAATGTTGGCGCACCATTTGCATAGAAGATCAATTCTTTTACCAAGCGAGAGCTTAACCAGATGGAGACGCTTACTAGCACATTATCTGCATGACTGCCAATACAACTACTACTGAAGAACGTCCCGCATTACCAAATAAGATCGAAAATGGTATTTCATGCACGACGGCCGCTCCAGCGGTCATTTCAGTTAGTGCTCGCTCCGTAAACATAAACAGAACACCTGAATATATTCACGCCGAAATATGAAGCTAGGATCACAGCAGAGAAAAGGTACGAGAACCTTGGACCTACCAGGTCTCCAGACCTAAAATGCCATAATGGAACTTTCTTAGTTCCGAAGACAAATATAAACGCCCGACATCAATCGCATCTATGTAGACCACAATTCCGACCGCACCACATACAAACCGTCATACCCTATATTAAACGTGTCCGATAACAAAATGCCGCTGACAAACACAACACACAATACGCCAACAAGGCATAGATATCTGCCGCATCAAAAGCTGCTACCACTTCTCCAAAAATTGGTTATAAAACTTCACAGAATTAGCAACATTGCTTCCAGCTCACCCTATACACTGTTGTAACCATAATACTACTGAGCAACCAATAGACACATATCTCAAACCTCCCCCCATACTCTCACAACCTCCCACAACCCACAACCTCACAACCCCCCACAACCCCCCCCCACACACACCATACTCATAATTACAACACAATTGATTGAATGAATGTGTCCACACTACACTTTAACAAAATTAAATATCATGTAACTATTTTAACCTTTAATGTTCCTTAATAAGGTTTACAACCCACTCTCACAATGTAACACTTCGGACAAACAAGGCGTTTTAGTAAAATGTTTATTGAAATAATACTCACTCCAACCTCATATTCTCATTGCAAGAGGAATATAAATATGAACTATTTTTAGACATAATTCAATGTAAACCAACTGTAAATCAACTATATAAACCCTATATCATAAAAACCTACTCACCAAAATACCTAAATAAATAAAACACAACCTCACTATAAATATACTACAATAAACCTAAATACATATATAAACTATAAACATCACCAAATATACATACTATAATATAAAACACCACAATACCAATATCACATATATATAATATAACATATCACCCCTAACCACCAACCTATACCACCCTAATATAACCAAAAACACACAACCCCCACCACTAAACAAATAATACACTACACACTAATCACCCCACTCATAACAACCAATACCATACCATACTAAATACTCCCATAACACTACCCACTACCTTAACTATATATATATATTATACACAACCATATCACCACCCTCACCGACTATACAATATCATCAATATAGAGAGAGGAAGCAGAAAAGGACGCAGAGAGACAGACGAAGAGAGAGAAGAGCAGAGAAGAACACACGAACACCACGACCCAGAGACAACACCGACAGCACACGACAGACACACAGACAGCACAGACAACAGACAGAAGACAGACAGAAACAGGAACGCAAACGACCACCACACCAAGACAGAGAGACGAGAAACCCCGCGGAAGAGAGAGACGAAAGAGGAGAGAGACAACGAACCGCCAGAGACCGAGAAAGACGAGACCGACAAAGAGAAGAGAGAATAAACCAAACGACCAAGACTCTCATTATATATATTTTTTTTTTTTTTTTTTTTTTTAAACAAACCACCACACAACCACTTAAACTACCCCATTTTAATCTCATAATAATTATTTCTAAGGCGTGAATCTAATAACACCCGCACAAATCAAAGAGCAAAATCACCCATAAAAAAACCACACAACCACCAACTCTTTTCCACAAAAACAAAATAAATAACTTGCATCAGGATAATCAATAAAACCAAAAAAAAAAAAAAAGTTTAATTTTGATTTCAGACTTTTGACAAAAAAATAATAAATTAGGAATACTTTTTTTTTATAAGATTATGTGTATGAATCATACAATCAAAAGATACATCTGCCCAACCATTCTAAATCTATTATAAATAAAAAATAAACCCCACGAAGATATTATCCAACATTATACACAACACCAGTTTGCTCAAAAAAAAACCCAAAAAAAAAACAAACACAAAAAACAATGTTTAAAACAAAATGTTTGATTTGCAACCTCTTTCTCTATCTCTCTCTCTCTCTCTCTCTCTCTCTCTCTCTCTCTCTCTCTCTCTTCTCTCTCTCTCTCTCTCTCTCTCTCTCTATCTGTCTCTCTCTCTCTCTCTCTCATACTTCATGAATGTTTGAACTTTCAAATTTGAATCAAATCCAAAGGTAAAATAATTTTTTTTTTTTTTTTAATTTAAAATTCTTTTATCACCTTCTTTATTGGGAGGCAGGTGTAGAAATTTCCAAAGAACCACAATTTTAGATTTAAAACATCAATTTTCATTTGAAAAAAAAAACAATTTTAAATTTGAAATGCAGCTTTTATAAAAAGAAAAAGAAAAAAAACCTTCTATCTTTTTTATTTCCTTAATCTTGCTGATATTCTCACTCTTAAATACGTATATATTTTTGATTGGCTGAGAAGGATAAGATATGATATTTCTCCATTTTTAATAAAACTCACTTAATTTGCAGTCATCCAATTAAATTCTGTTAAATGGGTTGCCAGTTAGCATGTTTGTAGGTGTTAAGATTAAAATTAAGATTAAGGCAATATTAAGAGAGTTGATGAACCTTTTTTGACGAAACTGCATCATTAAGCAGAATCTAACAAACTTTTATATCATATACCCTTTCAGATTTTAGACTAGTCTGCCCAGGACTGTAATGTATAAAAATAAATGAACTTTTGATGAAAAAATAAACTCCCTTAAACCTTTTTATAAATGTATTATGTATATAATGTAATATAATTATTTAGAGGAGGTAACTTAAAAACTGTTGATGATAGTAAATTTCCGAGACTTTTTAGAAATGAACGGTTAAAAAGAAATTTAGAGTACCGCTGAGTGACAAAATTTTTATTAACTAGTGTTATTAGTTTTCAGATTTTATTTCAATTTGAACTTTACAGGGGCTGCAAGATCCACAGTCTCCCTAATAAATATTCACTGCTGAAAATGGACTGCAAGATCCACAGTCTCCCTAATAAATATTCACTGCTGAAAATGGACTGCAAGATCCACAGTCTCCCTAATAAATATTCACTGCTGAAAATGGACTGCAAGATCCACAGTCTCCCTAATAAATATTCACTGCTGAAAATGGACTGCAAGATCCACAGTCTCCCTAATAAATATTCACTGCTGAAAATGGACTGCAAGATCCACAGTCTCCCTAATAAATATTCACTGCTGAAAATGGACTGCAAGATCCACAGTCTCCCTAATAAATATTCACTGCTGAAAATGGACTGCAAGATCCACAGTCTCCCTAATAAATATTCACTGCTGAAAATGGACTGCAAGATCCACAGTCTCCCTAATAAATATTCACTGCTGAAAATGGACTGCAAGATCCACAGTCTCCCTAATAAATATTCACTGCTGAAAATGGACTGCAAGATCCACAGTCTCCCTAATAAATATTCACTGCTGAAAATGGACTGCAAGATCCACAGTCTCCCTAATAAATATTCACTGCTGAAAATGGACTGCAAGATCCACAGTCTCCCTAATAAATATTCACTGCTGAAAATGGACTGCAAGATCCACAGTCTCCCTAATAAATATTCACTGCTGAAAATGGACTGCAAGATCCACAGTCTCCCTAATAAATATTCACTGCTGAAAATGGACTGCAAGATCCACAGTCTCCCTAATAAATATTCACTGCTGAAAATGGACTGCAAGATCCACAGTCTCCCTAATAAATATTCACTGCTGAAAATGGACTGCAAGATCCACAGTCTCCCTAATAAATATTCACTGCTGAAAATGGACTGCAAGATCCACAGTCTCCCTAATAAATATTCACTGCTGAAAATGGACTGCAAGATCCACAGTCTCCCTAATAAATATTCACTGCTGAAAATGGACTGCAAGATCCACAGTCTCCCTAATAAATATTCACTGCTGAAAATGGACTGCAAGATCCACAGCCTCCCT
>JABUQX010081360.1:7500-10572 GCA_015478945.1 Trachelipus rathkii | reverse complement strand
TTATAAATATATATATTATATATATATATATATATATATATATATATATATATATATAACATACATATAAATATATAATATATATATATATTAATATAATATATATATATATATATGGCCACGTCATTACCACACTAGCAATAAAATCAACCATAAGAACCACCCCAACACCAACAATACCTCACTCAACAACACCACACCACCACCATAACCACTAACACACAACTCCCAATAATAAAAACAAGCTACAACCAATACACAACTCAACTCCAAATGACTAAGCTCCCAAACCAACCAACCGCAACAAAAACCATATTATCCACCCCACCTAGCCCGACCCACACACAACGACCCAACCCCCACCACACCACCACCCAGAACAACCACCACACCCTACACAACCACCCTAAACACATATATATATACTATATTATATATATATATATATATATATAATATATATTTATATATATTATATAATATATATATAATATATATATATATATATATATATTATAAAAAGCTTGCCACTGCTATAATAAATATTCTTTTCTTTTGAAGACAGCTCCGATAAAATATTCAGTGAAATTCGTTTGTAATATATACTTCCTTAATGCCTGGCAATTAAATTTCAGAAAAGTGTTTTTAGAATATTTGGCAAATTCTCATACCTAAACAAAATCTCGATTAATTTGCATTATAGGTTTATAATAATATATATATAATATATATATATATATTATATATATTATATTATTATATATATATATATATATATATATTATATATATAAATAATATAATTATATATATATATTATTATTTAAATATATGTCCTCTGCCTTCCTGTGATTACATTCGCATCGACACAAACAGGTGCATGGGCTCCTGAAATCTACAACGTTAGGGAGGCGGGTGGCCCGGATGGCATTGCCTCCCCCGAGTTTTTTGAGAGAAGTGTGGCTTCCGTGCCTATCCCCGCCCCTTCGTTTCAACCTATTATTCTCTATGTCTCAATATGGGCACTTTCCCTCAGTGTTGGGAGCACGCACATGTCCAACCTATTCCCGGAAAAAAAGGAAGCCACTTCTATCCTTCTAAATATCGCCCTATAGCTCCTTTACTTGTTTATTCTATCTAAGATCTTTGAAACTCTTTTCAACTCTCATTTCTTAGATCATCTGGAATCTCATTCACTTCTTTTCCGATCGCCAGTACGGCTTTCGGCGCTCAAGGTCTACTGTCTACTGGCGATATACTTTCCTATCTACTGAATTTTATTGGGTTTTCCGCCCTTAGGAACTACGGGGGGACTTGCGTGGTGGCGCTTGACATTTCCAAAGCATTTGACCGGCGTATATGGCACGCGTCACTGCTCTCCAGGCTCCCTCCTTTGGGTTTCCTCCTTCTCTTTGCTTACTTATGTCTAGCTTGTCTTTCAAAATCGCTCAATATCGGGCTGTTGTTGATGGGGTGGACTTCTTTTCCTTTTTCTGATTCAATAGTGGTGTTCCTCAGGGTTCTGTCTATCTCTCCTACTTATTCCTACTTTTCTTAATATCTTCTCACCTGCACTATCTAACTCTATTCACTCATTTGCCGATGACTCGACCCTTCATTTCTTCAACTCATTTCAATTCTGCTTCCTTCTTTTACTTCTAGAATTCTGCCTCTCGTCTTAATATTTCCGATTTCTACTCTTCGCTTGAATCTGGATAGAAGGTTTTCCGGGGCTGGGGCAAGTCGTCTGCTGAAAACCTTGTGAAATTTCAATTCTTTTTAATAAAACTCAATTCTAACAAATCTCCCTCCTAAGACCACCTTCTAACTTTCCTATCTCTTTTTACGGCGGTTCTCTCGTCTCTCCTGTCAACAATATAAACATCCTTGGCCTAACATAAATCAAAAAAATGTGTTGGAGAACACTCACATCACAACTGGTTGCTAAGGCGCCTCAAGGAAGCTGGGGAGTTCTGTTAAGACTGCGAGACTTACTTTTTTTTCCTCTTCACAGTTACTCAATGTATATTACAAGGGCCCTCATCCGCCCTTTGTATGGAGTAACCTGCCTCTCACATATTCTGGGGGGGCTCTGGTTCACCCGGCTTTTGGATAGGGTAAAGTCAAAGGCCAAAAGGCTAAAAGACCTTTTTTATCAAACTGTCCTGTTCTTTCTAGTTCACTTGACCTCTTATCTTTGCGGCGCGATGTTGCGTGTTTATCTCTTTTCTATAGGTACCGTAGCGGCAAGTGCTCGAGGGAACTTTCCACTCGCGTGCCACCACCTTTAAGACGCCCTCATTGCCCAAGGCGTGCTGTGAGCGGCACATGAGTTTGGTGATAATCAGCAACTCCAGACTAAGTTCGCTGCCGGTGCCTCCTTCTTTCCTGCCACCTGTTCTGTGGAATTCTCTTCCATCTTCTGTGTTTCCTACTCAATTTAATCTCCCTCACTTTAAAGCCCGCGTCTGTGCTCTCATCTGCGTAATTTGTGTTAGTTGAATTTTTGTTGATTTTAACACCCCTCCTTGAATAGGGCAATGCCCGTGAGGCGTGGGTATTTGTCCGTTTTAAAAAAAAAAAAAAATATATATATATATATATATATATTATATATATATATATAAGAAATGCAATAACCTGCAATCAACTTTGTATTTGTAAATACACCATCTTAGGGTCCAGGATCGAATCTGCATGGTGAAAGTACATCAGGTTTATTTAACAAAATATATATATATATATATATATAATATATATATATATATATGATATATTATAATTATATATATATAAATATATATATATATATAATATATATATTATATATATCATTTAAAAATAATAATAATAATTAATACATAATAATAATAATAATAATAATAATAATATAATATAAATAATAATAATAATAATAATAATAATAATAATAATAATAATAATAATAATAATAATAATTTATATATAAATTAATATAATAATAAGCTTCAACAGGACATTTTGAAGTTGCAGGGATCACTTTCAATCATTAAGTGTGGACTAACTGGAACTCTATTGCCCACCACAAACCAAT
>JABUQX010081360.1:0-5000 GCA_015478945.1 Trachelipus rathkii | reverse complement strand
CCCTATTGCTGTTAGGCTTGATATATATATATATGCTATATACTACCTTATATATATATATATATAAATTTTAAACTGCTCTAGAAATAATGAATTGCAAAATATGCATTAAAAGAAAGCAGTTATACTCACCTTTCCGTACAATATCAAGATGGTAAGTGAATTTAGCGTTGTGTAGGGCCAATGGTAGATCTCTTCTAAACGACTTGTGATTAGTTATAACCAAAGAACTGTGGAGACTTAGCCTCCCAAGCAAATTTTATGATACCTTTAATATAACGAAAAACTATTAACTTCTTTAAATTGATTTCGATATATATTATATATATATATATATATATATATATATATATATATATATATATATATATATATAACTATATATATATAACATATATATATATATATATATATATATATATATATATATATATATATTTATATACCTATATATATATATATATATATATATATCACATACCATGTCCCGCATTGCTGTAGAGTGGTTGGTGTTGGTAGTTGAAAGGTTTTGAGCTTATCAACACAATTTCTGGAAAGCTAGTCGGGAGGTTTTACAGCAAATTACTTTTAATCAGACAGAAGAGAACTAAGAATTTTCTTCTATTGACTCGACGAATTCGAGAAGGGTAGCTTCACCCTTTCTAGAAATTAAGTTTCAAATTTCTTCTTCTTTTTTATTATATATTATATATAACTATATATATATGCCGCATATATAATATATATAACCTTAATATATATATTTATATATATATCTTACTCTCTATATATATATATATATATACTTTTATATATATATATATATCCACGTTTATGTACAGTTTTCCTATCTAGGTAACTTACTACTGTATGTTTACGTAGCTCTCGTTTCAGTTTATTTACGGTAACTGAGCAAAAAATGCTCGAGTTTGCGTTCCTTTTTTGTTAAACTGCAAAATCGTAAAATGCTTAACAAACGTAAAGAATTTTACTTAATTCTATAAGGTTGCTATTTCCTGTGATTGCGGATAGCACGTTCTTACGAAAAATATGTAAACAAACAAAAATGACGGCATTAATTGCAGGCCCGTTTGAATTGATGAATATTTCATTCAATAAAAATCAGCCTTAAATCTAATTTCTTCCAAATCGATAAACTCAAGCATCACAATAGTTGATCAATTTTTTTGTAATATAAACCATTTTGTTATTAGTTTTATTTCTGTTTACCCGAAATCGACAGGCTCCATCACAACAGCTGATTTCCAATTGTTTGCAAAACAAAGTAAACCTCTGAAATTGTGTTCGTTTGCACGAAATTCAGGCAGATGTACACAGGCAATCAGGAGGTGCCAAGGAGTCTTGGATGATGACCAAGAGTGTGGGTTTAAGTGTTTTTATATAAAAGATTCCAAATTTTTAAGTTTTTCACCTTTAGAAACATTTTGAAGAATGGAGAATTTTGAGATATACGGTGCCTATCGAGGTCATAGTGATCTCTGACAGCTAAATTCTCTGGTTGAAGAGTTGGGGAGATGATTCGAAAAGAAATGCCATGCGTTTGAAAGCTCATCTTTTTAGTTATAGGAAGGTTTGACCTACATAAGTCGATATTTACAGTTGGCACATTATATTTGTAAACGATGTGCGATGACCTCAAGTTCATGGGGATACTTTTAATCTTAAAGAAACTGCATAATTGAGTTGTTGTTAATAAAAGATATAAGAAACTTGCATTGTGGAAAGTTTTGTTTTAGATATTTCTAATCTGAAAGTGAAAGATCAGGAAAGGGGTCCAATGCAGGGAGGCCGAGAGCATAAGCAGGAAGTTTAGGAACATCATATGCAGTAGTTTTAGGGCGATAAGTGTTATCGAGAAACGATTAAACAAGGTTTATAAAAAACGTTAGAGGGATAAAAGCTAAACCTAACAGAGAAAAGTGATTTCTTCATGGAAAAACTTACCAATCAGAACAAATATAAAAGAGCTTGTGTATGCGGGACATAGACCTGAATTTATGAGATTAAAGGATACTTAAAAATACAGAAATTAGTTCCAAGTAAGGTATTAGTGGGCTTGCTTGCGATAAATAAAAGTAGCAAGTCCACTAATACTTTATATGGGACTAATTTCTTTATCATCAACATCATGTTGCTCAACAATACGAAGCGTTTGCGATAAAATGAGAATTTTTAGTATTTTTCTTTTTAACTTAATTTTAGACCGTTTTCGTTTTTGTCGTGTCATTTGTGCTTACGCTCGATAAAGAAATACTCACACAGTTTGTATTAATTTCCTGTTTCAGGGGTTTCACACTTTCTGGAAAGTCAGGGGAAAAAATCAGTCAGGGAAGGTCAGGGAAGCGTTTTAAGATATTCTGAAAGTCAGGAAAATTCTAAAAAAGTCCGGAAAATTTTAAAATTTCAAAACATATGAAGAATGATCCATGGACCAAGTTGATGGATATTTATGATATATTTTTTTTTTCTTACTGTAATTATTAGAATAGACATGATGTGGAAAAGGATGGGCGAGGAACGACATCCCATAAATCTACTTCTATCCTGTTTCTTTCTATTTTAGTTCACTATTACCTACTATTCTTCCTATTCTGTCCGTAGAGGTGGTTCCAAGTTCATCCTTCCGGTTGAAGGTGATTGGTATATGGAAGTGTTTAGACTGTATGACTTATGACTTAATCTGTTTATATCTTTTCTTTTTAGAGGATTTATACTTTTTTTTTTTGAGGTTTGACCAAATCATTTTTGATATTGAGGTTTGACGAAGTGATTTTTGGATTTTTGTGCAGTTGACAGCCAAAAATCTCTCTTCAGCCCAGTACTACGTTGTGTCTGTTCAAACAAAGATGTATTTCTAAAATGCAAACTGGCTTTTTTTAAAATGTTTTCCTTAGAAAGTGAGTCATTTTTACGAAAGTTCCAAATGTCAGACCTACTTGGTCCATTCCTGTTCACAGATTTACAATGTCTCGTATATTATGGAAAGATTTCCTAAGTCCAGTAAAATGCCTGCTACAACAACTAAGCTTTTTGTATTAGATTTACATGACAAAGACAATTTGCGTGATGTAAAAGATATTAATCTTGGATTTCAAACAAAAAAAAATTCTCAAAGAAGTCACTTCGAATGAAAGTAATATCCTAAAATTCAAACTTGAATGCTAGCCAGACTGTGCTAATCAAAATGACAAAAAAGATATTAGAAAGATGTCCTCTGAAATACAGCCTGTTCAAGGGCTCTCATCATTGGATCCTAATATAATTTTTCATCAGCCCAGCCAGAACAAAGGAAACAAAGATTTGCTTTATTGCTAGAGGCATTGTACACCAATAACCGAATCACAGATTCTGTTGCTGATAAAGCAAAAGCACAATACACTCTACTTTGCAGTGAAGCTCATTCTACCCTTGAATTAAAATTCAAAATATTTTTGAATGGTGACTGTCCCTAAGAGACTTGATGAATTTTTTCTTCTATAGACCTAGGAATCAATGTTATGCGGAATTATGGCAAATTATTAAATTAGGACTGATATTTTCCCATGGAAATGCGACAGTGGAAGGGTTTTCTGTAAATAAAGCAATTTTTGTAGAGAATCTGAAAGAATGAATCTGAAAGAACATAGTCTGATTTCTCAGAGAACAGTGCACAATGCTATAAGATGCCCATGGCAGAAAGTATTCCACGCAAAGTTCTATCACTTTCAAAAATAGCCCGACAAATGTAAGAAGCCTTACATAGAGCCTGAGATCTCAAGAGAGAAAGAAAATTATTCAATTATTCACACAGATCAATAAACTTGAAGAGGCGATTATAGACATGCAATGAAATTGACGAACTATAAAATCAAAATTCAGATGCTTGAGAAGAAAAAAAAAGTTAACCTAAATCTCCCCATGTAGAACTTTTGTGATCACAGTGGACGTTATTCACCCTGAGCTATTAATGTAGCTTTAAATTTCATTTCTTTTTTGGCATATAAAACCAAAACTGTTTTGCTTTTAGGAAAAATAAAAAAGTTGGACATTCTTAGGGGAAGGTATAGATCGAGTTACAAAAAATTCTAAATTCATCCTTCCATAATATAAAACAATTTTAAAAATAAAATTTTCAATATTTGTCTTTATATCAGAGCTGGCGATGGAAATCGGCTGCGGCGGTCAACCTAGTGTTTTTGCTTATAAGAAATAACGAACACGCTGGTCTGGGAAAATGCGGATTTTGTCAGGGATAGTCAGGGAATTCAAATTCAGAATTTCAGTGCAAGAATTTCTTGTTTAAACGACCACGATTTTTCGTGCTTGGTTTACTTTTGTTTAATAATTGGGAATCGCTGTTGTGATGGGCTGTGGATTTACTTTTGATTGGTATAAAAAAATAACGAATGATATTTATGGCTACTCGCGGATGTACCCAGGAGATGGGACTTCCAATTAGTTTAGCTGATTTTATTGAATGAAACATTCACCAATTTAGAGACACCAAGCCGCCTTCTTGTTTGTTTACATTTTTCGTAAGAGCATTAGCAGAATTGTTAAACACAGAAATAGCATATCGTAACTTTACAAAAATTAAGATTTCACCATACTCTTGGTGAGCATTTCTTGCGATTTTCGGTAAGTTTGACAAAACGAACGCAAACACGAGCATTTCTTACGTTTCGTAAAAACAAATGCAAAAAAAATAAAGAAAACACGGCTAATAATATATATATATATATATATATATAACATATATCTTTATATATCTTTTATATATGCTATATATATATATATATATATATATACTATGCTAACTTTTTTATATAACATATATATATATATATATATATACTCTTATATACTGTATATATATATACCACCGGCCTTATATATATTTTTTTTAAAGTATTTTATTTTTAAAAAACGGGATGTAAGTGGTAATGCGCAAGGGCTTGAGACAGCGGCACAGGCACCTTTCCCCAGTGTAAAAAATATGT
>JABUQX010081359.1:40000-44364 GCA_015478945.1 Trachelipus rathkii | reverse complement strand
GAGAGGAGATTGATATAGTAATTAATATATATAGCCTCTATATATATAAGGTACTTGTAAATATAATATACTAAAATACCTCTCACTTATTTATATTATTTATACTTATATGTTTTATAATAGTAATAATAGTAAATAATAATATAATATATAATTTATAATTAATAATATTATATAATAATATATTATAATATAATTCATAATATAAATATATATATATATATATATATAATATAATATGTAAATTAATAATTAATAAATATCATTATATATATAATTATATATAATATATATTATATATTATATATTTAATACTATAAATCTCACTCAATTGTTTACCTATTATGTGGCACATCATAGCTCGCGAGTCCAGGTGTCACTTGATGAAATCTACTAATGAAAGATCACCCTACTAGGCCAATGGAGCTATTTCTTTCACACCATTTTCTTGCACCGCTTTCGTTTTTACTTTTAAACTTTATTCACTATAAATTATTACATTAAAAGTCACACATTAAAAATAATTTTTGGGTAATGTCATTAAGAGATCTTTCAAATTCGTACAGTCAATTTTAATTTATTTTGCTTTCTCAAAGTTTATTTATATGTCACTGATGCGCACTACAAAAAAAATATACATTCTATGAAAGGAAATATATATTATATAACATACTATATAATATATATATATAGTATAACATAATATATATATATATATACTATATATACTATATATAAATAATAATATATATATTTTTATTATACTAAAAAAATATATATAATATCAAGCTTGCACTACTATACATATATATATATAGTATAAACTATAAATATATATAAGGTAATGAATAATAATAATAATAATAATTAAATAAATAACATCACATATAATAATAATAATAATAATAATAATAATAATATAATAATAATAATCAATAATATTAAAATTTTTTAATAATATATTAAAAAAAACAAGAAGCTATTTTATAAGGTAATTTTTCAAATAATCATTAATAAGTCTGTCAAAATTAATATTTAAAAACATAATATAAGTTAATTTTATTATCACTCGAAACAATATTAAGATATATTTTAAGTCAAACTCGCTTAAAATTATGATGGGAGATTTTTTTGATAGTGGTTTCTATGGGTCGGACGTAAAATCTCGAGAAGTTCCTTAGGCAAACTTTTTGCAATTTGTCTTGTGGCTTTTGCCAAACAAATTAAGAGAAGAAAACTTTTGAAATTAATTAAATAAAACGAAATCAAGAAATGATATAGAATATAAATTCAGGGAAAATATCTGATATCAAATATTAGAAAGTGTAGATGGTAGCATTATTCACGCACGATGATGCAAATTTTTTACGGAACTGATTTAAATTATATAAAAATACCAAATCAAATATAAATTTTTAATTATCTTTCAAACAATGTCATTAGAAAAACAAACTAAATATTAAAGATAAAATGTACTATTTCAATGAGAAAGTTGCAGTGATTAATTACATAATTTTTTTGTTATATATTCAAAAAAAAAT
This sequence comes from Trachelipus rathkii, assembly GCA_015478945.1. NCBI lineage: Eukaryota > Metazoa > Arthropoda > Malacostraca > Isopoda > Trachelipodidae > Trachelipus > Trachelipus rathkii. The sequence continues at coordinate 42,823 of JABUQX010081359.1, read as the reverse complement.
TTCCTTTATATCGATCATTGTTACAATATAATAATTAGTTATATATATATATATATATATATATATATATTATATTAAACTTATACTATATATAACTATATATAGATATATACTATACTTATATAAAATGAGTAGTTAATAGGATATATATATATAATATATATATTAATATATATATTATATATCTAGTTATATAAAATCCATAGTGGGTTTTTAAAGGTTTTTAAGGTTTTTAAATAAATATCAAATTTTTGGGGAAAGGGAAATTTAGCTCCATTTATCCGAGCTTGTCAATAATAAAAGCTGCTAAAGCTATTTAGTTATCGTTTTTTCGCATCCAGTACCTCTAAGTTACCATTTTAGGCGTCAGTAACGCAAGTTACCTTTTTCCAACCAGTGACTCGTTACGTTTTCCATCCCGTAACGAAAGTTACCTTTTTTCATCGGTAACTCAAGTCAAGTTAAGTTACGTGAAATATTAAAAGGTGAAAGTTCATAAATCCTAATCAACATTTTTACATAACTTCTAGATTGGTTTACGGATTCTTCATAGGAATTGAGCTGGCACTTTTATTGGAATGTTATTGCTTAAACGGTTTTCATTGGTTGCTAGCAGTGCTTAATTACCCTCAGAGGATTGTTTAGAATAACTTGCACATCGGTGTGTAGTTTTGTTCGTGTGAGTGGTCCGGGTCTTGTAAGTATTTTGTGATTTTCATTATCTAGGTTGACTTAACATTGTGCCTTAATTAAGTAACCCATCAAGTCGCACTTTATCAAGTACTCTTCGTAGTTGCCCTTGAGTGCTCTTCTGAGATTGGCTACTGAATGACTCTTCTTGAGTTCCTTAAGTAACTCTCAGTAGTTGCCCTTAGTAGCTCTTCTGAGTTGCCCTTAGTAACTCTTCGGAGTTGCCCTTTAGTAACTCTTCTGAGTTGCCCTTAGTAACTCTTCGGAGTTGCCCTTATAGTAACTCTTCTGAGTTACCCTTAAGTAACTCTTCGTAGTTCCTTAGTAGCTGCTTCCCGAGTTGTGCCCTTAGTACAAACTCTTCGAGTTTGCCCTTATCGAGAGTTAACTCCTCCGGAGTTGCCCTATCAAGTACTCTTCGAGTTGTCTTATGAGAGATAACTCTTCGGTATTTGCCTTACAAGTAAACTCTTCGTGAGTTGATCTCTCATTCATTGGCTCTTCCAGAAGTCACAATACGTCCGCTATTTAACTAGCATGTGCTGAGTCCTAACAGAGGTAGGGTCACAATACTTATCGCGAGAGACTCCCCGATGTAAAGATTAATATTCTTTCAAGAACCAGAATGTGTTGCCTTCAAGTAATCATACTCTTAACATCATTGAGAGATGTCCCACACGGGTAGCTGTCACATAGGAATGTCCGTGTCTTAGACGCATCATCGATAGAATGTTGTGCAGCATAAAAAGAAGCACCCATTATCCGTTGCATAGAGATGGATGTACTATATATTAACATCTGCTTCTGTTTTATATTAATTAATTAAAGAATTTGGGAATCACATTTACATTTTTGTTCCAATAATCTATAATTAAACCTATTTTTGTACGCAACTATACGCTGTACTTTTGTTTCACTAAAATATGGCGAAAGAGCAAGATGTGTTTTTCAATTATCATTTTCCTTTTTATCATTTTGACTTTTTTTAATATGTAAATTAATATCTTTATTTACAGTTTATTATGTTATAACACATATATTTTTATATTCATACATATTTTTTTATTTTTCCCCCCCTCCCCAAAAGTAATAGTAATTGATAATTTTAGTTACATGTTAGCATATTTCCTCACCACTCACAGACCGCGGAATGCGGAGGCCCACGCCGACAATATAAATGTTCGTGTGCATGCATTATCCAAAAAAACAACTGCATGCGAACACGAACTTGCAATGTCTACGACGGGTGGAACCTAAACCTATCCGTGAGAATATGCTATGTGACTAAAATAACATTTTATTTTATTATTATTTTGTTTGAAAATAAGAAATTTAATAAAAAAAAAATCTATAAAAATATATGGCTAAAATCGTGCCGAAATTATTATGATATTTTGAAAATACCTTTTTTGGTTGAAAACAAAAACAAAACATAACAAAATAAATATATAAAGAAATAAAATCTTCATTAAACGTAAGATCAAAATTGTACCAAAATTATTACGATATTTTAAAAATATTTTTCGATTTTTTTATCGATATATTTTCCGATTTTCTGTTTCGATATATTTTCCGATTTTCTGTTTCGATATATTTTCCGATTTTCTTTATCGATATAGTTTCCGATATTTCTCTTTATTGAGTTCATGAGGCGTAGACACGTTCATGACTAAAGTCCATTTGAAGATATATAATTATATAAATTAGATGTTTATTATATAAATCCAATTTACATAAAATTAATCTCGTAACAGATAATATTTTTTTATCCTTTGCAGGAATTCATCAACTTTAATATATACTAAATATTGATAGTAATAGAACATGAGAAGAAAATAGAAAAATATATAATATAAAATAACACATATACTCAAAAACAATAATGATTAAATATATATAACATCAATCACTATAAAAATTATTCTTAATTATATATAGTAACAGATATAATATATACAAGTAATAAACAATAACATTTTAAATATATTATTATATATATACTGTATAATAAATAGGTATACTGTATAGTATATATCTCATACATTAGCCTAATATATTATTAGTACCACTATTATATATCATATTAGATATAGTACGATAATGAATATATATATATATATATATTATATTATA
>JABUQX010081359.1:32500-35000 GCA_015478945.1 Trachelipus rathkii | reverse complement strand
GTGGTTGATTAGAGTTTGATCTATTGATCAATTGATCAAATAATATTTTTTATTTAAAAAGAATAAAAATTTATTAAAAAACATAAAATGTTTTAAAAAAAATATATGTTATGCTAATGCAAAGAACTTATTTTTATATAACGTTTATGTATAGTACATGCCAAATATGACGTGAAACAGTAAGGAAACAAAGCATGACAGGGAATGCCATGGGTATAGGAGGGGTATAATGTTTGCGCTACTGCTTTACTGCTTTAGGATCAGTAAAGTAAATATTTTTAATAAAAAATTAGTTAAAACATAATGCCTTAAAAACGTTTTTAATAAAATATATAAAATTTTATAAATAAAAGTTTTGAAATAAAAATTTTTAATAAATAAGTTAAATTTATAAAATAAAACATAAAATAAATATAATAAAAACAACAAATATTACTGAAACAAAATATAAAATATAAAATATAAAATAAATAAATAAAACTTTTAACAAAATATAACAATAAACAAGAATAAAAATTTAAAAGAAAATATAAAAGAAAACAAAATGTTTATATTAAATATATGAAATATATAAATGTTTTCCAACAACGTTTAGAAAAAGGAACATAGATACATTATGTTATAGAAATAACAATCATGTGATCGGTAAGTTAGTGTGAAGTTTGGCTAAATAATGTATTAAGTAAAGTGTCTCTATGATTAATGTGTTTGCATGTGTTTCTGTGTTTGTGTAACCTTTTTTTGTAGTTCAGTATGTTAGGTACGTTAGGTTATGATACATTTTTGTTATGTTTTGTTAAATACTACTTTGTTAAATGTGAAATTAACATTGATATTTTAATGATATGATGGAAAAGTAGGAGTATGCTAAGTTTTGCTATGTAAAGTCAGGTACTTTATCGATATTACACTCTGAACTTTGTCAGTGTCAATAGTTTATTCATGCGTAAGATTTGTTTTGATCAGGTTTGGTAAAACCCTGGGGTTGGACCAAATAAAACCAGCCCATTGGGATTTTTTGGGGGGGGGATTTTACTGGGCAGCTTTTTTGGGCTTTTTTAAAATTTCTATTTTTGAGGAAAAAATAAATTAATCAATAATTGAATTTGTTTTGTAATGTCATTTCTGTATTATTTGACAAATAAATAAATAAATAGGTATAAAATTTGCAAGTTAAACATACAATTTGGTAACAGATATTGTCCAATTCCCACTGCTGAATGAATGTCATTGCCTAATTGGTGAAACTTGTAAAAGTAAATGGTAATGCTATTGTTACAGGTTACTGATAATAATGGCATGACAGGACCATCTTAAGTAAAGTAATTAAGTAATATACTATCTCTTAATTACTAATTTGATAATATATTGTCAATTACCAGGGTTGAAAAAAAATAGAGATGGACAAAAAAAAAAAACAAGCCAAGGTTTTTTTTTGGTTTGCTTGTTTTTTTGGTTTTATTGGGCTTTTTTGAGCTTTTAAAATTTCTATTTTTGAAGAAAAAAATAAAAAGGTCAATAATTTAATTTGTACTTTGTAAAGTCATTTCTGTATTATTTGACAAATAAATTAATAAATAGGTATAAAATTTATAAATTAAACAGCTTTGTAACAGACTTTGTCCAATACCCACTACTGAATGAATGTCATTGCCTAATTGGTGAAACTTGTAAAGGTAAATGGTATTGCTACTGCTACAAGTTATTGATAGTAATGGCATAACAGGACCATCTTAAGTAAAGTAATAAAGAAATATATTTTCTCTTAATTACTAATCAGATAATATATTATCTTTAACACTATTTCTTGGAGTCTTGTGCCAACATTTTTCTTCTAAAAAGAAGCTTGTTATATATACTATATATATATATATATATATATATATATATTATATATATAATAATATATAATATATAATTATATTATATATATATATATATATATATATATAATAATATATACACAACACACCATATATATTATATATATATATATATATATATATATATATATATTATATATTAATATATATATATATATATATATATATTAGGTAATATATACATATATTATATATATATACTATAATATATATATATATAGATTAATATTGAATATATATATATATATATAATATATATATATATATATACTATTTATATTATATTATTATATAGTATATATATATATTATAATATATATATATATATATATAGTATATATAAATATATATATAATATATATATATATAATATATATGATATATATACTATATATATATATATATATAAATATATATATATATATTAATATACTATATTATATAATAGCCATATATATAATATATATAATATATATATATATAACTATAATAATATATATATATATATATATATAAATAAGGTATTATAATATATAATATATATAATATATAGTATAATAATTATATATTATATATATTATTAGTATATAATATATATATATATATATATATACTAT
>JABUQX010081359.1:15000-25000 GCA_015478945.1 Trachelipus rathkii | reverse complement strand
TGCATGCTACTCTACTGCTGACATACACATCAAATTCCCGAAGGGAACACGTAATGAACAAACCTGCCTGAGTCTGAAACAGACGATCGCCTGGTTAAGAGGCCGTATAGTGTTTTTTCATCGCACTCTCGTTACTTTTGCTGTCGCGCTAGAGGTTGCTCTTCACACATGCCGGTTCTTGAGTCAATAGTTAGTGCCATGGGTTTATCCATATGCGTATACGGTCTTACCATACTCTTGGGACTAGTGCTTAATATGGTGATGCATAAGCTCATCGTAAGACGAGATTACCTTGTACCCTGTGACCGTGAGGATTGTGGGACCCTCTTCACATCCTTTAGCCCCTTTCAATACATTAAATATTTTATCGTAGAAGACTGAAAGCTTGTAAGAACAGGGATTCCGCCAGTCAGCAGTACTGGAGGTTGGAATCTCCGGATGACAGGCACGCTTAGGTAGTCTGCGATTCGCTTTATTCAGTGAAACCAGGGTTCGTCCAGAGGGGACTCTCAGTTGAACAAAAGAAGAAGAAATGCATGGAATGCAAAACAGGATAGAAATAAGAAGAGAAGAAGAAGAAAGTAATGAAAGGAAGATGAGGAAGGAGAGGAAGGATAGAGGAATGGAAGAAGAAATGAAGAATGAGGAGGCGCTGAGAAAGATTCAAGGTGGGAGTAGTGGACGGTGCTAGAGAGCCGGTTGCGGTGCCTGAGTTAATAAAATTCGTATAACAAACAATGTATGGTGTCTTTATATAGGTTTTTGGATCGGTAGATTTCGAAAATAATTGATTTCAAGAACCATCAAGAAAATCAATAAATATTTAATAAAATAAATAATAATTTCTCTATTTCTTATTGTTTATAACTTAGCAATTTACGTTTTTACTATACCTAAATTTCAGTAAATCCAGTAAATCAAACCACCATTCCATACCACCATTCTGCCACCCCTCTGCTGTCTTATCCTGTGATCTATAATGATCTATGATCTTTAGATCTATGATTCAAGTCACATTTCGAGTATCATTTTGGATAAGCATAACATAATAAATTCAAGTCTTATTCAAGATCAACAATATATGCTGCGTAACAAAGTTTTCATTCAATAATGAAGCTTACTATAGGCATCTCTGAACTTATAGAAATAATGTATCAAAGACATAACTTTATCACACTTAAACACGAATAACTGTTAACATTAAACAAAGTTCCACACTTATCAACAGTAAAGTAACTAACATTGCATACATAACGTACCTATTCACACATTGTCAAGCATATCTCTATACATAACGATGTTAATTTACACTAACATGGTAATTTACTAATAATTATCACAACAGTGGTTTAACTATCATATCTGATCAAACGATATATCTCTACATAATAAGGTTTCCACATCTAATAAAGCTAACATGGCGTAACATGAACTAGAAAATAATTGTTACAAAGAAACCTAACACACCTTACGTTCGAATAAACTGTTAACAATTAACAAAGTTCCATACTACACAGTAAAAAGTAACTAACATAGCATACAAAAACGTAACTATTCACACTTTGTCAATCATATCTCTAACATAACGATGTTAATGTACACTAACATGGTATTATTTAACTAAAATTTATCAACAACATTGGTAATATCATACAGTAGCAGCGAAAGTAGCTAACGTAACAAGTTTTCGCAACGATCAATAAAGCTAACATATCGTAACATGAACTAAGAAAATAATGTACAAGACAAACCTAACACACTTAATACGATAAACTGTTAACATTAACAAACGTTCAGCACTATAACCAGTAGCAACTAACATGGTATGCAAAACGTAGCCTAATCTTACTTTTCAGCATAATTAAATATTAACGTTAATCCTACACTAACACAGTAACATTTACCTAAAATTTCTTACAACATTGGTTAATTATACTAATAACGAATATACTCTAACATAAATAAAGTTTCACATCAATAAAAATAACATATGCGTAACATGAACTAAGAGGAAATAATAGCACAAAGACGAACCTAACACACTTACACACAATAACCGTGTTAACATTACAAAGTTCCACCTTAACAATCAGTAAAGCAACTACATGGAATTGCAAAAAGCGTAACCCTAATCTTACTTTTTTCAAGCATATCTCTAACATATAACGTTAATCTACACTGACACTGTAATTTTAACATAACATTAGTAAATATTTAACAAACAAAAACAAAAAAAAAATTGCAATCCGTACTTGAGCTGCATAATACCTAGGGGTAAAGACAAACAAGTAAAGTTTTTACTCCTATGTAAAGCTAACTATGAACATAACGTACTTAACACACACCAACAACGACCAGACGAATAAACAGCTACCATTAACAACTTAGTCAATAACATATACGGGATTTTACATTAACATAGTAAAATATTTTACCAAAATTCAATCATAACCTTACTAAGCCATGCATGAATACCGTAACGAGTAAAGACGAACAAAGTAAAGTTTTTAGCTTATTCTGCTTTTCGACTCGCCCCTTTAAGAAAATACCAACTCTAAACATGAAAAAATGATTTTATGCTTTAAACACAATTGCATAAAGTGATGCAATACTTATTATATTTTGACCCTCTGGCAGGAATACAGCAATGTATCAGTCACCATTCGGTTTACGATTAAATATAAATGACCCATCGTTGGGAATAACGAAACTCCCCGTGAAGATATCCACAACAAGCGTAGAGATGCGAGGAGATCGCCATCGTACCAGTACAAACGAAAAAATGTCCTACTGACGGAAATCGTAAGCGTAAACAACCCTTATAGGTAATGAAATTCTTTCTTTCAACCAATCAGAAGAAAGTAAACAAGAATACAACGCACGAACGAACCAAATCAGTTCAAAAGGGTATATATTCTCGTTAGAACAACAACAACAAACAAAACAACAACTACAACAACAACAACAACACAACAACAACAACAACAATAACATAGTACAAAAATAAGTTCTTATATACCAACCAACGAATATATGCTAACGTAACATTGTTTTCACGTTAATAAAGCTAACATAGCATTACCAGAACTAAGAATATAATGTACCAATAACAAAATCTAACACACCTTACGCTAGAATAAACACTAACATTAACAAAGTTCCATACTTAACAGGAGTAAAGTACCTAGCACAGCGTACAAAAGGTAACCTATTCACACTTTTTCAAGCATATCTCTAAACATATCAATGTTAATTTTACATAACAACTGATTAACGTAGCATTTAGAGTATCATTTTCGGATAAACTAAGCACAAAATGAGGTTCTTTATATACTAAACATCGAATATATGCTAACATAACTAAGGTTTTCATATTTAATAAGGCCTACATAGCATCAATAATGAACTAAGAAAAATATGGTACACGACAAACTAACACAACTTAAGCACGAAAAACTGTTAACATTAACAAGTTCCACACTTAAGCACCTGTAAAGTAACTACATGGCATACAAAAGTACCTATTTCATACTTTTTCCACTATCTCTAACATATTAACGTTAATTAACATTGACAGTAATATTTAACAAGGATTTATCATAACCTTGTCCAATTATCATACAGACCAACGAATAATGTAAACATAACTAGTTTTTATCCAAACATAACACAAAAAATAAGTTCTTTATATACTAACCATCGATATATGCTAACGTAACAACGTTTTCAATTAATAAAGCTAACATAACATAGCCCGAACACTAAGAATATAATGTCAACGACAAACCTAACACACCAATACGTACGAATAAACTACTAACATTAACAAACTTTTGCACATAACTTCGTAATATTTTAACAAAAATTCATCACAACCATAACTCGCGTATGAATAATCAGCTACATCCTGAAAAATTCCTCTTTGCAAGGTAAAGTAGCTAATAGATCGTACAATACTCGATATGTTCCCCACTTTTCTCGCATATCAGCTTCAAACAAGGTGAAAGCGGCCATCAAATCTAACAAAATCCCGCTTTTACAAAGTGACCAATCTATCAAAGATTATTCAACAAAAACTTAATTGACACTATCTACATCAAAGTGTCACTCGTTTTTGAGTATAACATCAATTGACCAATGAATAAACATAGACATTAGCAAAAATTCTAGGGCAAACCTAACATTACTCAACAAAAACTTACCTAGGCTCACGTTTGCTAAACACATCATCATCCAGTTAACACAGTAATACCTTACAAAAACTCATCATTTCTCTACAAAATCAGTGTTTTTCACATTAATATAGTAATATTTAACATAACGTACGTAACTTACGAATAAACAGTTTCAATCAAGAGTATCTAAAGCAACACATAGCCTTCCGAGAGAAAACCCAGGAGGGGATGCGCCCCTTGTAACACCTAACGCTTTTCAAGGAGGTAACTCTGGAAATATTTTTTTCTTCTTACCCTATTTTAGCAACTCTCCCCCTTGGTCAGAAGAATTCAATTCAAAACTGGTAAGTAACGCGCTTACCCCCCTTCATGGTGGGGTGTCCCTGAGATGGTTTCTTCATGCATCTCTCTGGGTGATCTCCAAGTAAGGTGCTTACAGTTATTACAGTGTATAAATCTCTATGATGCGCTGTTGCCAAATCTATCAGTTTTGAATTGATATTTTTTGAAAGGGGGGCGGGGTCTAAAATAGGGTAAGGATAAATATTTCAGGTTACCGTCCTGAAGCCGTTAGGTGTTACAAGGGGCGCCATCCTCCTGGGTTTTCTCTCGGAAGGCTATGTTGTTGCTTTAGATACTCTTGATTAATGAAAACTGTTTATTCGTAGTTAGGTACGTTATGTTAAATATTACTATGACAATGTGAAAATAACACTGATTTGTTAGAGAAATGATGAGTTTTTGTAAGATATTACTGTGTTAACTGACGATGATGTGTTAGAAACGTGAGCCTAGGTTAAGTTTTTGTTGGGTAATGTTAGGTTTGCCCTAGAATTTTGCTAATGTCTATGTTTATTCATATGTCAATTGATGTTATACTCAAAACGAGTGACACTTTGATGAAGATGGTGTAATTCATAGTTCAGATGTTTGGTATCTTTGATAGATTGGTCACTTTGTAGGGATTTTGTTAGATGATGCCGGGCTTTACCTGTTGCTGATATTGCGAGAAAAGTGGAACATATCGAGTATTGTACGATCTATTAGCTACTTTACCTTGATCAGTAGGGAATTTTCAGGATGTTAGCTGATTATTCATACGCGAGGTGATGTTGTGATGAATTTTTTGTTAAATATTACGAAGTTGATGTAAAAAAAAAATTTGTTACGTTAGCATTATATTCTTTGTCAGTATGATGATTAGACAGGTTTATGCTAAATTTTTGTTAAATATTACGATGTTAATGTAAAATTTATACATTGATATGTTAGAGATATGCTTAAAAAGCTGTGATAGGTTACGTTTTGTGGCGAAGTGTTAGGTACTTAGCTGGCTGTTAAGTGGGGAAGTTGTTAATGTTAGTATTTGTTTATTCGCACGTATGGTGTGTTAGGTTTGTCGTTGTACATTATATTCTTAGTTCAGGTTATGTTATGTTAGCTTTATTAATGTAAAAACGTTGTTACGTTAGCATATATTCGATGGTTAGTATATAAAGAACTTATTTTTGTGTTATATTGATAAAACTTAGTTTGTTTACGTTATTCGTTGGTCTGTTATGATATTGGACTAAAAGATTGTGATAATCCTTGTTAAACTATTGTACTGTGTTCAATGTAAAATTACGTAAATATGTTAGTAGATATGTTTGGAAAAAAGTATGAATAAGGTACGTTTTTGTATGCCATGTTAGTTACTTTACAGTGCTAAGTGCTGTGGAACTTGTTTAATGTTAAACACTTTATTCGTGCTTAGTGTTGTTACGTTTTGTCGTTGTAGAATATTTTCGTAGTTCATATGATGCTATGTTAGCTATATTAATATGAAAACCTTGTTATGTTAGCATATATTCGATGGTTAGTATATAAAGAACTCATTTTTGTGCTATGTTTATCCGAAATGATACTCGAAATGCGACGTAAATCAATAGTGTTAATGTAAAATTAACATTGATATGTTAGAGATATGCTTGAAAAAGTGTGAATAGTTACGTTTTGTAAGCAGTGCTAGGTACTTTACTGCTGTTAAGTATGGAACTTTGGTAATGTTAGTTGTTTATTCTAGCGTAAGTGTGGTTAGGATTTTGTTATGTACATTATATTCTTAGTTCTGGAAATGCTATGTTAGCTTTATTAGCGTGAAAACTTTGTTACGTTTAGCATATATTCCGTTGGTTAGTATATAAAGAACTTATTTTTGTACTATGTTATTGTTGTTGTTGTTGTTGTTGTTGTTGTTGTTGTTGTTGTTGTTGTTGTTGTTGTTGTTGTCTAACGAGAATATATATCCCTTTTGACTAATATGGTTTCATTCGTACGTTGGTTATTCTGTTTCTTTCTCTGATTGGCTGAAAGAAATGAATCTCATTATCTATAAGGGTTGTTTACGCATGCGATTTCCGTCAGTAGGACATTTTTTCGTTGTACTGGTACGATGACATCTCTCAGCATCTCTACGCTTGGTGTTGATATCTTCACGAGGAGTTTCGTTATTCCCAACGAATGTGTCATTTATATATTAATCGTAAACGAATGGTGACTGCTACATGCTTGTATTCCTGCCAGAGGGTCAAATATAATAAGTATTGCATCACTTTATGCAAATGGTTAAAGCATAAAATCATTTTTCATGTTTAGAGTTGGTATTTTCTGAAAGGATAGCGGAGTCTTAAAAAGACGATTAAGCACTAAAAACTTTACTTTATTCGTTTTTACTCGTTAGTGATTATCAAAATTTCCTATTGCTCTCTATCAATTTTTTGTAAATAATTTATATACTAAATGTAAAATCCGCATATTTCGGCTTTATTGACTAATTGTTAATTGTAGCAGTTTATTCGCTGGTTGTTGATTGTGTGTGTTAAGTCTGTTATGTTCATAGTTTAGCTTTAAAGAAGAATAAAAACTTTACTTCGTTTGTCTTTACCCATTAGGTATTATGTACAATAAATGAACAATATTTTCTTTTTTTTGTTTTTTTTTTTTTTGTTAAATATTACTATGTTAATTTGTAATATTAACAGTGTCGTGGTTAAGATTTTAACTTAATTATGTTAAGATATCTTGAAAAAAGTAAGATTAGGTTACGTTTTGCATACGCATGTTAGTTGCTTTACTGGGGTTAAGTTGTGGAACTTTGTTAATGTTTAACAGTTTATTTGTGTGTGATAGTTGTGTTCGAGGTTGTCTTGTGATTATTCTTAGTTCTGTTACTGGCTATTTAGTTTTATTGATGTGTAACTTTATTATTGTTAGAGTATATACGTTGATTAGTATAAATTAACCTATGTTGTGGAGAAGATTTTAGTCTAAATGTTTACTATGCTACGTGTAGTAGTTAACGTTAATATGTTCGGAGTTTTATGCTTGAAGTTACAAGAGTCTAGAGATTACGTACATTCTTGCATACCATGTTAGTTTGGCTTTACTGGTGTTAATTGTGTGGAACTTTGTTAATCGCTCTACAGTTTTATTCCGTTGTCTAAGCTGTGGTTATAGGTCTTCTAGTCTTATCGTACATTATTATCTCTTAGTCATGTTACGCATATGTTAGCGGTTTATTGATGTGGAACTTTGTTACGTGCATATCTATTCGCTGCTTCTCGTAATTCTTTGATAATTATTACCAATTTAGTGACTAAATTTTAGTTAGATGAGCGATGGTTAGCTGTAAGATTCACATGTATGCTTGAGATATGCTTGATACAAATCGTGTGATTTTAAAGTTTACGATTTTACTCTTGTATGCTATTAGTTTACTTACTGTTTGCATAAGTGCTGGAAACAATTTGTAATGGTTAACAGTTTATCTTCGTTGTTATACGGTGTGATAAGTGTTTTGCTCCTTGTAGCATTATTTTCTTAGTTCATGTTTACGCTCCATGTTCAGCTTTATTTGTAATGTGGAAACCTTAAATTTATGTTTAGTCTCATGTATATAATCAAGCTTGATTTCAGTTATGGATTATATTAACCATACTGTTTGTGATAATTTTAGTTAAATATTACGCTTTATGTTTACTGTAAGTTAGCGTAATGTTTAGTTAGATAATATATTACGTAAAGTGTCGTTGAATAAGTTAACGATTTTTTTGTTATGCTATGTTAGTTACTTCTAACTTTGTTGTTATCTTAGCTGATGGCTAACTTTATCTGTCTAATTGTTTACAGTTCACCTATGACGTGCTCTCTATCCGGCTGTGATTAGGTTGTCTGTTATGACTATCATTTTTTCATTTCTTAGTCAGTATATGTACTCTCAAGTAAGCTTATAGTATATAGCTGAAAAATTTGTTAGCGTCAGCCATATATTTGTTTGTCTTTTGTATAAAGAACTTGATTTTATGTTATGCTTATCCAAAATAATACTCGAATGTGACTTGAATCAATAGATCAATAGATCAATAGATAAGGATGGACAGGCGTTTGCAGGATGGAGGTTGATGGTGGGGTTTGATTTTACTGATTTTAACTGGATTTAGGTTATGTAAAAACGTAAATTTGTAAAGTTATAAACATAAAAAAAATAAGGAAATTTTATTTTTTAATTTAATTTATTTATTTTTTCTTGATGGTTCCGAACCATTATTTTCGAAATCTACCGATCCAATAACCTATGTAAAGACACCAACATTGTTTATTAAGCGAATGTTTATTAACTCAGCACCGCACGGCTCCAGCACTGTGGGCCACTACCACTCTCGAATCCTTCTGCAGACGCCTGCCCATTGCTTACCATTCTTCTCCTTCTCCTTCCTCCTTCTTCCTTCCACCATTCTTCTTTCTTCTCTTCTTCTTCTTCTCTGTTTTGCATTCCATGCATTTCTTCTTCTTTTTTCAACTGAGGTCCCCCCTCTGGGGGGTCTCTGGACTCCGAAGCCGAATCCGACTCCAACTCCGTCTCCGATTCCATCTCCGACTCTGACTCCCGAATCTTTCTCCAAGTTTTCATGTCTATACTACGTCAATATTTTAATGTATGAAGGGGTGGGGTCCCCCTTAGGGGGAAAGGGGACGTAATCTCGTCTACGATGAGCTTACATCACCATATACTATCTGCCAAATTTTTAACCGCCAATAAGAATAACTCTAACCGGCATGTGATATATATTGGAACTCAGAACCGGATGTGAAGAAGCAACCTCGGCGAAAACAAAGTCGGAGTGCGTAAAAAACGATCCCTTACAGGGATCGTTTTTCGACTCAGAATCAATTCCCTTCGGGAATTGATTCTTCGACGTAATAATAATAATAATAACATTGGGTGTATGTGTATGCGCACGCGCGCTCTCTCTCACGCGCATCGAACACCTGGTTCGATGATTAGCCGTTTAGGCTTAACTCAATCTCGGTTGGAAAGCCAAAAGGGCATAAACGGCGGGCGTAGCGGCTAGCTCTCGGGGGTGACCATCTATAATACATCCTAGAGAACTTGAAATTTAACACGGTGTTTCGACCTCTAACACATACATAGCTTATATTCCAAGTTTCAGACCTATAGCTCTATTCATTCATATCGAAAAGGGTGGTAGAGGTCAAAGGCACCCATCACTACTATATATATATATATATATATATATATATATATATATATCATACACATATCTATTTATATATATTATATATATATATATATATATATTAGTATAGAATATGATAAACTGATAAATTATATATATATAAATAGTATAGTATATGATAAACTGCAGAATAGACTTAAGAACGGAAATTCATTTCGAAGGCAAACGATAACGCAGCAACAGGCAACAGAAATGGGAAATGACCAACTTACAAAGAATGATACTCTGACTCCAATTGTTCCCAAA
>JABUQX010081359.1:10000-12500 GCA_015478945.1 Trachelipus rathkii | reverse complement strand
ATAACCATCATTCTTAGAGATGAACTTGAAAAAGCTTTTAGGAATTGAAGAACCTCCTGTCACATTAATGAGGAATGGGTCTCTTCTAGTTCTAGTTCGAAATCAAAGTTTTATCTTGGCATCCTAACTTGTTTCGGAAACATCCTTTTAATTTGAACTCCTGATGAAATAAGAAACACATCTAAAGGCACTACTTGCTCTTTAGAGCAGAAAGACAAAGATATTGCCGTCATTCTAAGAAATCTACAACAGGAAACATTTCCTGTTACTAACGTTTACAGATTTCCCAAAGTCGGGCCTTCCCTGACACCCCAAATCCTCGTTTACTACTTACCTTTAACATCTCTTTTCCACCTTCTAAGATTAAAATTGGGTTTACAAGTCACAGTGTTCCTACGTTTATTCCCCGACCAAGACGTTGCTTTAAATGCCAGAGGTTTGGTCATCCCCGAAAATCCTGTAGGCTACCGCATGATATAGGCGGAGACTGTGAAAAAGAATTTCACATTATCGGTGAAAACACTCCACTCTGCAAAAACTGCGGAGAACCCTACAGTGCCTCTTTCCTTAAATGTCCGTCATACCTGTTTGAACAGGAGGTTTTGGAGTTATGCACCATACACCAACTCAAAGACAAATATTTTTCAAGGTCAAGACAATCCTATGCTACAATTACAGCAAACGCCCCCCGCCCCCCCCCCCCCCCCCCCCGCGTATCTCCGCTTGTTAACCGACCGATACAACTAAGTCCCAGCCGAAATCTTCCCCCAAATCCCAGCGAGACTCTATTGCGAGACTATATTGCCGAGAATTCAAATTTTCAAAAAACAGCCTTCAATTCAATCTCTCGCCCAAATTGCCATCAACATCTCTAACCCGAGTGCTAGCTTCAATTGACCAGCAATGAAACAAAGTCTGTTCATCCCTCACATATCTTGGAGAGCATTTCCTGCCATGAAACTCTGTTCGATATTCTCCCCATGAGTTCACCAAACTTACGTAAGAATCCTGCTTCTTTGTCCCTTAATGTCTCCCACCATTATTCAACTCCTGAAAAAGATGTCCCTAAACAGAAACAAAAGATAAAGCACAAGGCAAAAATTCGGATGTTTTATATTTTAGCGAGTACGCTAAAATATAAAACATCCGAATTTCTAAAGCAGAAAACATCGACCCCAGATATAAAAAATGCACCTCAGAAGAAGCTTCGCAACAAGTCTATTCCTGAGACAAAAGCATTGACATCAACAGATTGTACCCAAGCAATCACAGCTGTCAAACAACCCACCAACCAATCCTCTGATAGCTTGCAGGATTATTCCAGCTCTTCTGAATCCTCCGAATTTCCTATCTCAGCATTTCCTAAAGAATTATCTACCTTACCGGATGAAATTGATTATAGTTTTCCGAGGGAGGTGAATGGAAGACAATTCAACGCAAACACCGCTCCAAGCGTTCTGGATCTATTGGTGGCAAGAAAGGGGACCCTCAAATCTCCCATCTTAACTCAAATTGTACAGTCTCCCAAAATAACCCACCTGCTGACTCATTACAAAGTTTCCAGCGTCAAACTTTCATAACCCAACAGATCCAAGAATCACAACTCCAACACCATCTCAAAAGACTACACTTTTCCGGTAACACCTTCCTTACTCGTTTTCATGGAAAGAGTCCCACATTCCCTACACTTTTCTAAATTTGCTTGCTTGACTGATACTAATATCGCTCCCATTCCCAAACATGAGCACCCTGGATGCTCTTCCAACGACCAACCAAGTTCACATAATAACATGGACTTGGTTGAACTCAACTTACTTCACATTCATGTCGAAGTCCCTCCACCAAATACCACAGAAACTCCTTTCCGAAACAATCGTACAGCCAAAATCTCTGTTGTACGACTATTCCTTACCACCAGGATTTATTGCTCCTCCTCGTCGGGACCTACATCTTAGCCTTTTCTCCTCATCTGTATCCACTCTAATATTGTCCCGAGCCACATAGAGACAATTATCTCAAAAAGATTATCCACATAATATTCATAGCAACATAGCATGGCCACCTTCTTTCACTGGAATTGTCGTGGCTACCACCCTAATTTTGAAAAACTTGTTCAACTTATTAACATACGTACACCAAAGTGCATATGTTTGTAGGAACTTCAACTATGTTATCGCGACTTCTTCCAACCGGCGGAATACAAATCCCCGCTAACTTCTACTGAAAGAGGTGACAATGATAGAGGAGGTGCAGAAATTCTTATTTATAAGTATATCCCCTATTATTCAGACCCTTTTTGAACTAGACTTCATGTAGTGGCATCACGTATCTATTTGTCCATTGATCTCACTGTCTGTTTGATCTACTTGGCTCCCAGTAGTGACTTTAGTAAGGTCGACTTAGTCAACCTTTTTAAGCAGCTCCCACTCCCACAATAAGAAAATTAAAAAGAAGACATGCCGTCTTGACGCAAGAAAACACTCATTCAGTAATAGGGTTG
>JABUQX010081359.1:0-2500 GCA_015478945.1 Trachelipus rathkii | reverse complement strand
CCCAGACGATGTCCCCATACCAGTGTTCACTACACTCCCAGACCTAGACCCATTGTCCCATCATGAAAGCATATATCCAGAGACTCATTTGGATTGTGCACAAACCGAATCCATGCAGATACCACCAGTGGTAGTGACAATCATGAACCCAGAAAGTACTTCCATAACCAACAAACAAAGCAACAGTTAACCATCCAGCGGACAAAGAGATCAATGATGAGCACGAGAGTTAAGTCTCTCCAAGCAAGATCTGAGCTTTTAGGCATCCACCGACCTAAGTTGACAAAAACCGTCTCCAAAGAAACCCGATGTAAACAACAAACCTTTTTTTCAAGACACAAACACAACAAAGAATCGAGACACACAGACCCACAAACACAAACAAGCTATAAACAAAAAAGTAACTTAAATAACTCCTCCAAAACCCATATACCTCCACATATGAAGCAACGAACCACACGACACTAATAATAACTAGTACAACCGAGAAAACTCCCTGGAACATCCCTACTCCCAAATGGGGTTACCTAAATACCGACCAGAAGATTGGCATTGTTTATGGATTAGTTCAACAAGAAGCTCAACAGAGTGTGTTTTAATGAACCAAACACACAACAAGGCAACTACCCGTTAGGCATCGATCACCTCAAAAACCGTCACCTTCACACAAACCTCGAAAAGAGGAAATATGAAAATCCATAAGAATGATCTTGCAGCAAGCATAACTAATATAACTTGAACAACCAGAATATATCCATACTCATCGAGACGTTGATTGAAAGCCAACATCGAGAGAGCTATAACACAACAACTAACCTTGCCCGGCACAGACAAAGCCGGAAACTACTAAACTACGTAAAATTTCAAATTCAAATCAACTACTCTCGTCCGAAACCGAACAATAAAAGTAGGCCGGACTATAAGAACAGACCACTGCGGAAAAAGTTGTATGAGCGCTGCTAGAGAAAATATTGACTGATAGGTGCAACTACAAACTATCCCATTAACACGACACACACACTGACGTGCACAGAAGGAAAATTATTTTCCTACCACTCCACACAAACTAGGACTGATGAAGCAATTTGTAGGGCCCTAGACAAAGATGGTGAATGTTCAAATATATTTGCCCAGATTTTTTCCAGGGTTGAGTATAGAGAAACTTAAAGCTGGAATCTTTAGCGGCCTCAAATTCGCCAAATCATCAAGGATGACCATTTCATAAATTCCATGACTGATATGAAGCCCTGCCCTGAAAAAGTTTTGTCTGGTTGTTCAGAACTTTTGGGCAACCATAAATCTGCCGACTATGTTGTACAACTCGTACAGAAAATGCTTCAGACTTCCAAAAATTTGAATGCTAATTTGAGCATAAAAGTTCACTTCTACATAGTCACTTATATCGGTTTCCGGATAATCTAGGATGTTATAAAAGTGAGGAACAACGGGAAGGTTCCATCAAGAGATACAACGGTGACTTGGCAAACAGAGAGCGCAAGATCACCAAGAATTGGATAACACACCATCACGATGGCAAGACTATTGTGGGAGAACCTTCACAACGCCCAGATTGTCCCACCACATTCTGCCAAACACAGAAGGACAAAAATACACACATCGAATGACAGGCCCACATCTCCTAGTACAATGCAATTAATTGTGATTTCATTGTACTGAATGACAATGCTTATGACCAACCTATTAGTATTTCCTACCTTTAACCCATTACTCGAACAAATAACAATTTCAGCAATCATAAATTATATCCAATTCCTACGAGATCGAATAACATCCTTATGTGAAATACGTTACAAACCTAACATAAATTGTTGTCATTAATGTATTTGTGTGACCACCCTGTATCTCAAAAACTAGAAGCCAATCTAGGAAACCGGAGGTCATATTCGGAATCAATGGCAAACAAGTTACCTATATAATGACCTTCAAATGTTTTATGTTTTGCCGCAAATCTTTGTTGGCCAGTGTTAATAGCATCGCTCGATTATGCCTCAATAATATTTTATGTAACATTTCGAAATTTGCGGATGATACGAAACTTGGAAATCGCATAAATTGAATGGAAGATTATGGCTTACTCCAAAGCGAATACATTGAATAAGCCATCATTCAATGGATCAAAACACATGGTAGACACAAATGAAACTTAATACCGCAAAACTGCGCCGCACAGAGTCATATACATTTTGCGGCAGAACAAGTATGAACAATGAATATGATTACAAACATAGATGACTCAGATATCAAAGTTTTTAGTGAGGAAAAGGATCTAGGCGTATTAATTAATAACGATTTAAAGTTTGTGAGAAGGTGTTGCTGAAGCTGCTAAGAAAACTAATAAATCTTTAGGATTTATTGCCCAAAATCGAAAATAAAATAAAAAATATAATAGGACATCTCTATAAAACGATAGTTAGACCTCGTCTGAAATACGCAGACAGTTTTGGAATCCACATCTCAAAAAGACATAGATCTCCTCTGG
>JABUQX010081358.1:17500-20000 GCA_015478945.1 Trachelipus rathkii | reverse complement strand
AGGGTCAGTCATCGGCATATGGTGGATAGAGTTATATAGGCAGGTGAGAAGATCGTACTGAAAAGTAGAATAAAGTAGGAGATAAGACCGAACCTGAAGAACACCACTATTGACAGAAAAAGTCGCTCCATCAACCACGGCCGATATTGAGCGACTTGAAAGAAAGCTAGACTAAAAAGCTAGCTAGTAAGCAAAGAGAAGGAGGAAACCCAAAGGAGGGGAGCCTTTAGAGCAGTGACGAGTGCGATGCCCGGTCAAATCTTTGGATATGTCAGAAACACCACCACGCAAGTCTCACCGTAGTTCCCTGAAAACCATAAATCGGTTAAATAGGAAAGTATATCGCCAGTAGACCTTGAACGCCGAAAGCCGTACTGGCGATCGGAAAGAAGAGAATGAGATTCCAGATGGTCTAAGAAGTGAGAGTTAAGAAGAGTTTCAAACATCTTAGATATAATACAAGTGAGAGCTATAGGGAGATAGTTAGAAGGATCAGAGCGGCTTCCTTTTTTCGGAATAGGTTGGATATATATATATATATATATATATATATATATATATATATATATATATATATATATATATATATATATATATATATTCAACAGATAAATTTATATATATATATATATAATATATATATATATATATATATATATATATATATATATATATATATATATATATATATATATATATATATATATATATATATATAGTAAATCGGTGTCTACCTAACAAAACATTATCATAACCAAGTTTAAAAAGTTCAAAATCAGTAGTAAGTTTGTGTAATATCAAAAACATTATAAATGAAGGAGAATAAATAAATAAATAAGTAAATAGACAAAAAATTAATAAAAAGGAAAAGAAAGAAAAAGAGAGAGGAAAGAAGATAGATAGTTCAGATAATAGGTAGTGAAAATGAAGCCTTATTTTGGGCGCACAACAGAGGAATGAAATTAAAATGTCAAGAAAATGAAGTGAAATATTAGATTCATTTTCAAAGGAAAATTTAATGTTGTCACGTTTTGAATTAAAACATTTAAGAAGGAAAGGGGAATGTCTTTGTTACGAAAAATAACAAAACAGTCATGAATATAAATATGGTAAATCAAAGGTTTGAGTTCATTTGGAAAGTCGTCAAGCCCTATTTGTTCGAGGTGGGAACACACAAAAATATTTATATAAAAAATCATAATTCTATCAATGATCCAGTGATGAATTGTTATATCAAAGGAAATCGCAAAATAAATTTCGTTTGACATATTATTCCTTTAAAAATTAAATTAAATTCCTAATGATAATTTTTAAACTAGATTTTAATCTTTAACGAAACCTTTGAATCTAATATTAATAAATTACTAAAATAGGAAAGACATACTTCATATCGCGTACAAAATATTAATACGCGGTCCCATGATTTAATTTTCATCAAACTACTTCGTATGATATCCATTATATCGCAAATGATATACTTTACATAGAAACGCAATGCTATGATTTATTTATATCAAAATATGTATTGCGAAATATTCAAATTAATATATTTAAAATAGTTACCCATAAGAAATGATAGTTTATTTTCCCTTTTAATATTTTACAATACTTTTTAATTAATAATGAGAGAAAGTATAAGTAATCTTTTTATATTTTGCTTATATTTATATATTCTTATTATATTTTTCTTCATATTTTCGTTAATATAAAACTTAGTTTTATTGACTACAAAATTAAACTAGCATGCTATTTTGTTAGACTGGTAAAAATTCTTAGTTTTATACTACCAAGGCAGCTTATATATATATATATATATATATATATATATATATATATATATATATATATATATATATATATATATATATATATATATATATATATATATATATATATATATATATATATATATATATATATATATATATATATATATATATATATATATATATATATATATATATATATATTCTCATGGAAGCTAAATGTAACAAATAATGGGTTTTACTTTAGCGTTATATACAATATGTTGGCAAGAAATTATATATCATGTATTGATGTTTTAACAAAAATGACGTGAAACTTTTACTCCTGAGAGGAACTGGGGTTGGTGGAAAATTTTAAGTCAGCTTAATATAAATTTCATTTCTAAGAAAAGAATATATTATCGAAAAACCATAGCATGACAATCAATCTGGCAATATAATTTTCATCAAATGAGAAAGTATCTTTAATTGCTAATTTTAAAAAGCTAGAAATTTTTTTTAATATTTGGACCTTGAAATGAAGAGTTTATTTGGAAAATACGATTAATAATAATTTCATAAGTCTCTGAGACAGTGAAATTTGTTAAAAAAGATTCAGCATCAATATTAATCAAATAGCTGTGTTCGAATTACAGGTTCTAAACAAAATAAAAAAATTTAAAGAGATTTTTAACAGTGTATTAGTTATGAGTAAGCTCATCTAACAAAGATTTAAGAATTTTTGCTAATTTAAA
>JABUQX010081358.1:0-7500 GCA_015478945.1 Trachelipus rathkii | reverse complement strand
AAAGGAGGAAAATTTAATTCTGTTACAGTAGCATTAAGAGTTTTTTAACAAAGGCTAACGTCGCTTTGCTGTTTCTGAATTCCTGAAACCTGTTGAGAAAAGCTTCCCTCATATTTAAAAGTGTTGTTTTGAAATAGCAAATGTCAATATCAGAATTATTTTCTTGGCGATGTTTCAACAGGCTTGGAAAGTGAATCAAAGTTTCTCTTTCAAAATCTTGAGCAAAAAGAAGAATTTGTTTTCGAATTGAAATAGCTTCTTCTAACATCGAAAAATTTGTGTTTCCTTTACCCTGTAGTTTAAGATTAAGCTAATGTAGATGAGACGTAACGTCTACCATGAAATAAAATTTTTGGATCTACTGATCGTTCGTTAGTTCTGGATAGTGAACACCCTTCTCAAGAAGAAATGCTTTAATTTCTGTTAATAAGGAAGCGAAACGTTTCAAAACGTTTCCTCTTGATAACCAACGTACCTTGTTATGCAGCAGAAGATCTGCGTACTCACTCTCCATTTCAACTAAAAATTCTTTAAATTGGCGATGATTAAGAGCTTTAGCTATAATGGAGTTGATAATCTTAATCACCATTTCCATAACTTTGCAAATTTCTTCTGGAAATGTCTGTGCACAAAGCGCTTCTTGATGAATGATGCAATGGTAAGTAAGTATCTCGTGATTAATTTTTTCTTTCAAAATAGCAACAAACCCGTTTCTTACGCCGGTCATACTTTTCTCCCCGTCTGTTGAAATTGAGCCAATTTTATAGAGTGGAATATAATGTTTTTCAATGCAATAAAAAACAGACTTTACTATACCCCTTCTACGGGATTTACCTTATCACTTAAATTGTAGTCTTTATTGTGGGGGCAGGCGCTCGGAAGTAATACATTGTAGAACACGATGCAAAGATACGACTTGACGATACGCGTTGACATTTAATCTTTCTGGAAATGTTTTCTCATTAAGTCGCTTCAGAGCACTCGCCTAAAGATAAAGACACATAAATACCAGCTAAGTATGTAAAAATATAAAAAAAATAAAAACCAGTCATCACGAAAGTTTCAATCACACGTGGTATTTTGTGGAAGAGCCACACTCAAGAGACCAAAGGGAGCCGCATTGTGGCTCGGCGAGCCGCGTTTTGCCCGATCACTGTGCCTAACCGACAGATTTCATGCCTTTTTTTGAATATCTGTAGTACTTCCAACGAGCGACTGTATTACATCTTTCTCATCCAAATACTAAGCTCCTCTATTAGTGGGATATCCAATGTACACACACTGAATCTTGGGAGTCCTCTTAGACTGCATATGGGCGGCGGAGGATGGCCGAACATTCAGACATTTCTCAACCGATCTGGATCACTCTAATTAAAGAACCTACCCACAAGTCCGGATCTTTCCCACTATTTCTTGAAACACACTTGACGCTATGTTGCACCAACTAGTCATCTATCTGCTATTAAATTACAAGAGTCCACCTTCAATCTATGGGTAAAATCTGCATTCACAACCTTATATCTCTTAATTTTAAATACTTCTCTTCAACAGCTCATTCCTTACCCTATTCGTTACTTTATGGCTCTTTGATTGCGGGCCGATTTTGGCCATGGCGTCGCTTCTATAATTGGAGTTGACTGCTTGACCTCTGAAGACTCTTCAGCATATGCCGATAAGGTGGGAGCTGTAATCGTTGATGAGATGAGCAGGTTCATTCTTTCTTCGACTAAATATTTCTCTCTCCTCAAAATCCATGGTTCGATCATGCTTGTTCTCTGAACAATCAGGCTAGAGACAGTTCGTATCGGGAGTGAAAATATTCTCGTTCCTTATCACTCTTTTTAACTTTCATTCAGCTAGAAATCGTTGCAGGAATACTCTTCGACGAGCAAAGTGAACTTTCCTTAAACAAAAGGGAGCTGACCTCCTAGGTTCTCTTACTGACAAATCTTTCTGACCTCTTGCCAAAAAAAAATCTCTAACAACTTCTATAAATCTGCCATTTCTCCTCTTATTCGCTTTGGTGGTTCTGTTGCTAATACTCCAACTGAAAAGGCCATCTCTTTGGCCTCCTATTTTTCTGTACCTCAACCCTGGACGATTCTGGCATTCCTCTTCCTCCTCTTTCTCTTCTCAAATGTCCTATGCCTTTGCCTGTGATTACATTTGATCGGGTGCATGGGCTCCTGAAATCTATGAACGTTCCTCCCCGAGTTTTGAGGGAGTGTGCTTCCGTGCTGTCCCCGCCCCTCGTTAAACTATATTCTCTATACTTCAATACTAGTACTTTCCTCAGTTTTGGTAGCGCGCATGTGTCCAACCTATTCCGAAAAGAGGAAGCCGCTCTAATCCTTTTAACTATCGCCCTATAGCTCTCAATCTAAGATCTCTCAGCTCTATCTAAGATCGTTGAAGCCCGTCTTAACTCTCACTTCTTAGGTCATCTGGAATCTCATTCCCTTCTATCCGATCGCCAGTACGGCTTTCGGCGCTCGAGGTCTACTAGCGATATATTTCCCTATTTAATTGATTTAGGGTTTTCCGCCCTTAGGAACTATGGGGAGACTTGCGTGGTGGTGATTTATATATCCTAAACATTTGACAGGGTATGGCATGCGTCGACTTGCTCTCCAAGATCCACTCCCTTGGGTTTCCCTCCTTTCTCTTTGATTCTTTTATGTCTAGCTTTCTTTCAAATCATTTCCAATTACAGTTGGCATTGATGAGGTTAACTCCTTAATCTCGTTTTCTGTCAAATAGTTTGTGTTCTACAGTGC
This sequence comes from Trachelipus rathkii, assembly GCA_015478945.1. Classification (NCBI taxonomy): domain Eukaryota; kingdom Metazoa; phylum Arthropoda; class Malacostraca; order Isopoda; family Trachelipodidae; genus Trachelipus; species Trachelipus rathkii. The sequence goes on along the minus strand of JABUQX010081358.1, from coordinate 4,723 downwards.
TTCTGTACCTATCTCTATTTTTATTTCCACTTTTCAGTAATGATATCCTCACCTGCACAAATAACTCTATCCACTCATATGCCTATGACTCGACCCCTCATTATTCAATTTATTTCAAATCTGCTCCCTCTTTAACTTCTAGAATTATCTCTTCTCTTTATGTCTTTTTCCGTTTATAATTATCCGCTAATCTGGATATTAATTTGAGGTTGGATCATCTCAAGCCTTAGTGAAATTTCAATTCTTTAAAACCCCAACTTTTACAAATCTCCCTCTCTAAGACACCTTACAACTATCTTATCTCTCTCGACGGTGCTCTCTTCTCTCCTGTAGACAGTATAAACATCCTTGGTCTTAACATAAACAAAAAAATGTCTTGGAAACCTCACATCCCAACGGTTGCTAGGGCGGCCTCAAAGAAACTGGGAATTTTGATTAGACTACTGAACTTTTTTCCTGCTTCTCAGTTACTCCACCTATAGGGTCCTCATCCGCCCTTGTATGGAGTAATGCTCTCATATAGCGAATCCTTAGAAATGCTTCCTCTATATCTACCGAAGTCACGCACTGTCTTAACCTAAGTTTTAAAAAGATTTTCCTCAAATCTGTGATGAGGGAAGGTTCGCTTTGATTGATCTGGTTGAAACTTAAATTTATTTGAAGAGCAATCAAACTCTAGTCTCAGCGCCATAGTAAACGAAGACTTCCGAACCCCATGATCGAGTAAATAGTGCAATTTGGCGTCCGAGTGCAGCGGAGTTATGGGAGTGACCTCTTCGATGAAACCCTCTCCAGTTGATCCTTTATAAACTCTAAGTTACTTTCCAAGATCTCAGGGTCTCTTCTCAATCTCCTGAGGACACTATATAAATGTCTTTTGGTTGGAGAGTAATTGTCGGGAAGCGACAGATGCCTGGAGCACCAGGGTAGCGATACCACATATCGGTCATTCACGAATAATAAATTCTCTTCAAAGATTTCTAGTGTAGTTTTTCCACCTGTGTGAACTGTTCGTCGGGCATTATACCAATTTGAGACAAAGACCAAAGACTATCCAAGTCTTGCCTGAGGGTTCTCGTCTCCCACGAAGGGAGAAGATGAGGTTTCCAATAGGAGTGCTGTCGCTCAGATACTCTAAATAGAGAGAGGAGTGGCGGTGTGTTTCTCAAGTTAGAGAGAGCTCGGTGTTAGCCAATGATGATTCAAAACCCTGGAAATCCTCCATCTTCGATCAGCCCTGTAACTATAGGAAGGAGGGGCAGTGTTTTTTGGTAGTTAGAGAACTCTCGGTGTGAAACCGTGATGATTTAGAGACCTCGCACTGTCCTTCATCTGAAGAGAGTAGGGGATGTATTTTTCGTTACTTGGAGATAGTGCGGTGTGAGGCCGTGACAATTCAGAGACCACGAACGCATTCATCATCGCTCCGTCTTCCAACTCAATGTAGGATGAGCGGTATTTTTCGGTAGTTAAATAGTGCTCGATGCGAAGCTGTAATGATTCATAACCCTCGGACGCCTCCATCATTGTTTCGTCCTCAACTATAAGGAAATGGAGCGGTTTGATTCATTAGTCGGAGAGCATTCAGTTGGAGTTGTTCGAACGGAACCCTCGGGCGTATCCATCACTTCCTCTTCCAAATGAGGGGAAGAGTGGTGGTGATCATATTGATAGGAAGGAAAATCCGGTCGCAACTCGTTGGCGAATATAACCTCTGCTCCATGATGGAAACAACCTTTACTTGTAAGAAGTCTCGGGAAAAAAAAGCGGCAACGACGACCCTCCTTTCTGTCACCCACGTTTTTCTTCATGAGGTTAACGCCAAGACGGGATTCGTATGACCTTATAAATTTCCCCAGCATGTCTGCTCCAATGAGTAATTCGACTCCGACAACCGTGTCACTGTCCGGGTAAGGGTTCGCTAAGTGAACGCGATGTCTTCGTAACATCCTAGTGGTGTCAACTAAGCCAGGAATCCTAATGTCGGAAGGCAGGTTATCCACCACAATAGCTGTGATGGGAATTGTTCCATCCTTCGTTCTAGCCTTCAGGGTGACGACGTCGTGTAAGGTCGGGGTTCCCTGACGGTTGATCCCGTTGATGGCGATCTCCACCTGAGTGTGAGGTATACATTGCAATTTTTGAACTACGGATCTCGCTACTAAGGATTTCTGGGAGCATTGGTCGAATAAGGTTCTCACCGTGAGGGTGCCAGCTCCCTTGTAGACAGCCAAATCGGCCAACGGGAGGGCCACTCCTTGACCACCCGAGTAAAGTGTCGTCAGATGGCTCGAAGCGGTTTCTCCTGGTGTTGCTGTCGATGAGTCGGGCTGCTGTCGGGGGCGATCCTCATTTCGATTGGTTGGCTGGGGACAGAACACGACGTGATGGTCTGGTGCTTTACAACGGAAGCAAGCTTTAGTATTCCGGCAATCTCCAGTGGCATGGTTTTCTGCCAGACATTTCTCGCACCAACCTTTGGCTACAACCACCATCTCCTCAACTCTGGAGCAGCATCTGACACTCCGAGGGAAAGTGAGCTCCCGCGTTAATTCAAAATCCATAGCGTCGGTTGACTAGATTTCGCCGGGTTCGTTTCGCTGTTTCGTTGAGGGACTGCTCTAGGGGCCCGATGGCTTTGAGTCCCTGTATTGGTCAACACTTGTGGGAAAACGCTTCTTGCCTGTCGTGTTGAACCATTTTTGTCGTTTTATCTGTTAAACCATTACGAAGATTCCTCACTCCTTGAACGTTCCTGGGCTTGGACTTCTTTTGTTGTCGTGGGATGGTGTGGTGGATTCTAGGAAAGCGAGGGCCTGGTTAAAAAGATCATTCTTGAATCGAGGGTCCAGCTATTTTTATCACCATCTGTTCAATGGAATTCCTTTCTGTAATTTCCGCTGGTAATTTGACGGAGAGGAAGGGTCCTATGGATGATGGAGCTTTTTGGGCTGCTATTACAATTCCCCGACAATGTCCTTTGTTTTCAGAGAGCTCTGTGAAGCAACAGATATCTGCCTTAAATTGAAGAGCTGCCGGGAAATATGTATATATATATGTTAACGATATGTGTTTGCACTTATGTGTTATAAAACGCTTTAAATAAAAACTTGTTTTCTGTTGCCTACTTTTAACAAAGAAAACTTATTTATACTATTTAGAAAAATATGACTTGAATCAATAGGATCAATAGATCACGGATGGACAGAAGGGTGGTTATATGCGTGCGTTTTGATTTACTATTTACTGATTAACTTCTTTAGGGTATGTTAAAAACATAACATTTGTAGTAAAAATAGGACTTGAATCAAAGATCAATAGATCCACGGATGGACAGAAAGGGTGGCTTGGATGTTTGTTTGATTTACTGATTTTACTGATTTACTGCTTGGGTATTAAAAACATAACAATTTTAGTAAAAAATAATGACTTGAACTGCAATAGATCAATGGATCAATAGATCATGGATGGGATGGTAGGAGGGTGTTAGGGAGGGCTGGTTTGATTTAGCTTGATTTACTTAATTTAGGGTATGTAAAGAAAGAAAATAAATTTACGCTTAAACAAAAAGGGTCACTCAGAAAACTAAAAAAAACTTAAACACGTTTGCAACGTTGTTCTCGCCGATTGGTGTTCGCACCGGATGCGGCGCCGGTTTCGCGACGGATTGTGCGCCTGGCGGGCACACACGTTAAGCCCGAGGCCAGCCTAGCGGAAAACTATTTCTCGCAGTGGGGCTTCAAACCAGTGCATATTCGAAATCCTATGATCTTATTAAAACAATATTTTGATACCAATATGGTGGATTATTATAACAAATATTTACTAAACTCAGCACCGCACCGGAAACCAGCACCGGCTGCCGGTTTCGGATCAGAATTCGGGATCCGTATCCTACTTAATCATTCCCTCCCGTATACTATCTCCAAAAAATTTCAACCTTCTACGATTCATTTTCAATTTTTAGTTAGACCAGCACCCCCCATTCGGCGGGGTGCATGGCCAATGTAACCTCGTTCTATTGAGCGGTGGTTAGCGTCACCCCGTATGGGTTGTCGAAATTGAGGGAGATACCATGTAGCAAAAACTCATCCAGTACCAAGTGAGGTGCGGTTGCGTCGTTGCCACGTGCCGTGCTGTGCTGTCGGTGCGGAGCTAGCGTTTGTTGGTGTGGGGGCTGGGTGGTGCGCGGTCTTGCAGGGCCAATACGGTTATAATATAATATATATATATATATATATATTAATTATATATATATAGTTATATATATATATATAGTATATATATATATATATATGTATATATATACATATATATATATAGATATATATATATATATATATAAATATATATATATATATATATGATATATATATATATATTAAATTTATTTATTTATTTATCTATTCTTTATTTATTTGTTTATTTAAATTTTATTTATTTATTATTTTATTTATTATTTATTTATTTATTATTTATTTATTATCTTATTTATTTTTATTTATTTATTTATTATTTTGTATTGTTTCGAAAAAAAAACATTCGGTTTTTTTTTCGTTCGTGGAAGTTATTAGAGGGAGAGGCGCCCCTGATTTTAAACGCTATGCAAAAAATTCCCACGGGCGTTGAAAAGGCTCGTTTGACTACTCAGATGGCTAAGAATTTCATCCTCTAACTCGTTGTAATGTATGCCAACTACAAACTTTATTTCAGTAATTGTTGT
>JABUQX010081357.1:27500-32013 GCA_015478945.1 Trachelipus rathkii | reverse complement strand
CATACACACACACACCACACACACACACACAATAGCTATATAATATATATTATATATATACTAATATAAATATATTATATATATATATATATTATATATAATAAATACTATATAATATATATATATATATATATATAATATATATTATATATATTTATTTTATATATATATATATATATATATATATATATATATATATATATATACTATATATATTATATGATTATATATATAAATGTGTTATGTGTGTGTATGGGCATCTGCCCTTGCTTACCACTGCTTAAATTCTTGGGTGTAAATCCTTGTATCAAGCATCATTACAGCGTTTCTTTACAAAAAAAAGGGAAATAATTTTAAGACAAAGAAAGGTCCTAAAATCTGTGAAGATTCAGTATATCCTTCACATGCCTCAGTTTTGATCCTAATTAGGAGGCCATTAAATGTATAGAGGGGATATGTAAATACTAATGTTTTTGAACCCATCGCTATAGAATTTGGGGCTATAAAAGTAGTCTCATTGCTTATGTTGAGTTTTGAAAGTGGGTCTTATAACTTTATGAATATAGAATATAGAATTTTTTATTATTATTTTATCATTCGAATGGGGTTTGAGGAGGTCGAGTGGAGAAGGCTAAGAGGGGTGGGGACGGAGTTAGATCCTAGACTTATGAAGAGCGGGCTTTTGTAGCTTGCCGAAACTTCATATCTTTAATCTTTGTTCTTCAGATATGCTATCTCATGTGCAAACATGTACCGTCAGTTTCAACAAGAAAATATATACGGTTTATATCATCATCTTTAAAAAATAACTAATTGGTTTTCAATGAAATCTTTCCAGAAACAATCATATATCTATTTCACAGTACACCTTATGAAAAGAAATGTTTTATACCCATCTGCAGTCCCCTTGGCTATATAGGGACTCTTCATTCTCTCTTCTCCGTCAGGAGTGGAAAAAAGAGACCCTTTCTCATTTTCCCTCCTGACGGAGAACGAGAGAATGAAGAGTCGTATATAGCAAGGACTGCCAGATGCGGTATAGACATTTCTTTCATAAGTGTACTTGAAAATAGTACTATATTGTTCTGAAAAGATTTTCATGAAAACCAATTAGTTATTTAAGATGTGATATCAAACCCTGTATATAAATTTCTTGTTGAACTGAGTACATGTTGGCACATGAATTAGCATATGAAGGACAAAGCATTAGATATTGAATTTCGGCAAGCCCTACAAAGACCAAGCTCTTATCAAAGTCTAGGATCTAATCCCTCCCCCACCTCTCTTAGCCCTGGCTCCACTCGACCTCCCTTCAAACCCCATGCGTAATGAATAAATGAATAATAAAAAAATTCTACTATCTATATTCATAAAAGATACCACTTTCAAACTTCAAACATAGCAATGAGACTAAACTTATAACCAAATTCTATACGGATGGAGTTATTCAAAAACATTAAAGTATTTACATAATACCCTTCTATACCATTTACTGGCCTCCCTAGTAGATCAAACTGAGGCAGTGAAGATAAATGATTCCTTCACCAGATTTTAGGACTTTCTTTGATCTTAAAATTATTTACCCTTTTGCTAAAGAAACGCTGCAATGAATGCTGGTATACCAAGGATTTACACCAACAAATTTAAGCAGTTGCGTAAGCAAGGGCAGATGCACCAAATACACCACACAGTACACACATTTATATATATATAATAAATATACTATATATACATATATATATTTATATAAATATATATATAAATATATATATATATATATATATATATATATATATATATATATATATATATATAATATATAATATATTATAATATAATATAATATATATATATATATATATATATAATATATAATATTAATATACTATATATATATATGTGGTGGTGTGGTGTGTCTGTGTGTAGGTGTGTGGTGTGTGTGTGGTGTGTGTGTGTGTGTGTGTGTGTGTGTGTGCGTGTAGGTGTGTGTGTGTAGGTGTGTGTGTGCGTCTGAAAAAATGACAGTATTATACATGTGTGTAATGGACGATAGTGTGGGTTGGTGGTGAAAAGAATAAAAACTATAATTTTAATTTAGTTTGTTGAATCAAATGAAAAAACCCACACATGTCGTCCATTACACACATGTATAATACTGTCATTTTTGTCAGACCGCAGCACACACACCTACACACACACAGACCTACACACACCACACACACACACCACACACACACACACACACACACACACACACACACCTACAGTACATAAAACTAACACAAACAGAGTTCTGTTATTCAAGGTACTTGTATATAAATATATATATATAAATATTTATAATAAATAATATATTACATAAATATATAATATTTTATATATATATTTATATATCTGTATAATTTACATATATATATATATATATATATATATATATATATATATATATATATATATATATATATATATATATATATATAAATGTGTGTATGTGTGTGTATTTGTGGGGTGCATCTGCCCTTGCTTACCACTGCTTAAATTCTTGGGTGTAAATCCTTGGTATCAAGCATCATTCAGCGTTTCTTTACAAAAAAGGGTAAATAAATTTAAGATCAAGAAAGGTCCTAAAATCTGTGAAGGATTCATATATCCTTCACATGCCTCAGTTTGATCCTAATAGGGAGCCATAAATGGTATAGAGGGTATTATGTAAATACTTAATGTTTTTGATACTCCATCGTATAGAATTTGGGTATAAAGTTAGTCTCATTGCTATGTTGAAGTTTGAAAGTGGGTATACTTTTATGAATATAGAATATAGAATTTTTTTATTATTATTTTATCATTACGATGGGGTTTGAGGGAGGTCGAGTGGAGAAGGGCTAAGAGAGGTGGGGGAGGGATTAGATCCTAGACTTTATAAGAGCTTGGTCTTTGTAGCTTGCCGAAATTCAATATCTAATCTTTGTCTTCAATATGCTATTCATGTGCAAACATGTACGTCAGTTTCAACAAGAAATTTATATACAGGTTTATATCATCATCTTAAAAATAACTAATTGTTTTCAATGAAAATCTTTCAGAACAATATATATCTATTTTCAAGTACACTTATGAAAAGAAATGTTATACCCATCTGCAGTCCCTTGGCTATATAGACTCTTCATTCTCTCGTTCTCCGTCAGGAGGGAAAAAAGAGACCCTTCTCATTTTTTTTTTACATTTCACAAAATTAAAAGTGTTTGACGAAGGTAAAAGCAAAAAATACGTCTCGAGGCGCACAAAAAAAAATAGTTGAACAAAAAAGTCGCACAAATAAGTCGCAATAATGTAGTGACTGTGTTTTTCTTTAAGCGCAAAATGTTTTTCTTAATTTTCTGTTATTCGAAATTGTAAAGCGCTTTAAAGGGCTCTCTGTGTGGTCTTTCTTGGTATATATATATATATATATATATATATTATATATATATATATATACTATAACTATATATAGTAATATTATATATATATATATATATTATATATATATATATATATATACTATATTACATAAAACTATATATAATATATATATATCATATATATACTAATTATATATAATATATGATACTTATAATTATATATTACACTATATATATATATATATATTATATATATATATATATATATAGTATATATAATATATATATATTTAGTATATATATTATATATAACATATATATATAATAATATGAGTAATATATATATATATATATAGTATACTATATATATATATATATATACTATATATGGTAGGACCACACTAAAACGTTCGTCATCAGAAGTAATAGTAGGAAAACCCTAAAATTATATATGAAATTTATTAAAAGGACGTTTCGTGGACGTGACTGTCCACTTCATTCAGCTTGATATAATTTATTATTATAATTTATTAGCTGAATGAAGTGGACAATCACGTCCACGAAACGTCTAAATATTTGTGGTTTTTCCTATCTATATATATAATATATATATATATATATTATATATAATATATATTATATATAATATATATATATATAATAATAATACTAATAATATATATATATATATACTATATTATATATAATATATATATATATATATATTAATATATATATATATATAATATATATATATATATATATATATATATTATAGATTATAAATATATACGATATATATAGTATATATATAATATATATATATATAGTAGTATATATATATATATTTTTATATATATAAACGATTTAAATAACCAATAAATATATATATATATATATATATACTATATATTTTATCATATATATATATACTATAATATATAATATATATATATATATATATAATATATATATATATTATATATAAATATAAATAAATATATAATATACTAAATATATATATAATATATGGCTTTTTTACTATTTCATTGTTCTCATTTTTGGGCATTTTTTTTTTTTTTTTTTTTTTTCTTGATAAAGTTAGGTTTAGG
>JABUQX010081357.1:0-10000 GCA_015478945.1 Trachelipus rathkii | reverse complement strand
AACTTATTTTTATTACTTAATATTTATTAAATAAAAGCCTTAAATATTAGTATAATCTTTAGGTTCGGCAAGGCGTACGCTCTCATTAACCTTCCTTCCTGCAGTAATACGAGAGCAAGGATTACCAAATAGTGTTTTGTTTTTTTGGCCTCTGGAGAAAATGTTTTTATTCTTTTTATTTCCTTTTTAGGGCGTTCGAGCCGAACGGAGGGGCAGAGGGTGGGACCTAAGTCCCCCCCGTTCGCCCCCGTAGTAGGGCCGACGAAGACCCGGACGTCTGTCCCATCTTTTTGTTTACCCGCTGGGGTATCCGTTTTAGTTAAAAAACAAAAAATTCCAACATTTGCACCCTTGACGCGCTGCTTCTCGGGTACTCGAGCTTCTTCGTATTTTCAAAAAACCGTAATTTTAGTTATTAGTAGCAATTTCAAATTTTAAAAAGCTTTATTTTTTAATTCCTTAATTTTTTTTATTTCATGTTTGTAGTCTCCGGATTAATAAAATGATATTTATTTTCGCTGTAGCTGTCTATAGTTTCTAGTTACACGCATGTGTTTTCGCGGATGCTGCATATATAATATTATATATATATATTTATTATAAATAATATAATATAATCATATATACTATATATATTATATATTATATATATATATATAATAATTAATATATAATATATATATAATTATTACTAGATAATATGCACAAATTAACCCATATCGGTTAAGTCAGTAATAAGCCGATTACTTAGTATCGGGAGATTTAATAGGAATGAATAAATTTTAAAGGGCAATACAATATAAAGCTTCACATTAAGCTTGTTAATAGATTTAGAAGAAAGTCATTTTTATTTTATGATTATATTATTATTATTATAAAAATTTTTAATCCAATCAGTGACTTAAAATGAAAAAAAATTATAATTATATCAATTTCATTAAGTTGGATTATTATTTTATTATATTATTATTATTTTATTATTATTTTCATTATTACTTATTATTATTATTATTATTATTATTATATGTCATTATTTATTATTGATTATGACACTTGGACGCCAAAATTGACTTTTTGTCTGTTAAATGAGTAAAAAATGGGTGTTTCTTATGGAGTTTTGTGCGCTGATTCCAAATTTGCATACCATTTTGTTGTAACGGACAGGGTTTTTTTGTAATGCGAAATTAAAAATTTAATATTGATATAAAATGATTAGCTTTAGTTAATTTACTCATCTATATACTTCTGCAATTTAAAATGTAGATTTTGAAGATTTTCTACTGTAGTTTGCTTGAGGAACATCCCTTTTAAGTTCCCAACAATAAACATCCCTTTTAAGTCCCAAATAGTCTGCAAGCATATTTGGATTCCTAATTTCCCTGATAAAGCTTTTTCGGATAGTTGAATTCTTGGTGGAACGCTTCACCATTGCCATCGTGTACTACGCCTAGATTGTAGTTAGGAAAAAAGTTCAAGTGTGAATGAAGGAAATGTATTTTTTTTAGGGACATGTTACATCCCATTGTTTATAATTTCGAAGGAGTTCGGAACTATCTTCATAGTTGTTGGCCTTAATATTGCCTAGAAAACCAGTTATGACCTTTTTAAAGAATCTCCATGCAGGTTTCTTTCAATTATTATTCCCAAGCTTTTCAAAGTGATAGTTCTTCGTCATTTCCTTCAACCTCGATATACGAATATACTCTCTTTAATTTTAGCCTCACTGATCCTGGAATTTCTTATTTACGTATAGGAACCTGGACCACTTTTATCCATCGCTATTTACAAAAATTTTCATTTACCCGAGTTTGAGCAAAAGAGGAAGATATACGATTCAGGTTTCAACAAAGATGGTTGAGAAATTCCAATTTTATTTCCAGGCTATATATTATTTTAGGGCCATTGCTTCTGACAAAATGATTTGTCGATCTCTTTCGCTACCCACTTCGAGGAAAACAGCAAAATGTTAGATATCCTTCGTTGGAGACACCTACAAAAAGTGCTATAACTTTAAATCGCCGATATATTCCAAGAATGGGGTTCGTATCGTATTTCGATAACAAAATTTTCAATGTGTCGTAGGTCTCTTTCATATTGGCTCCATAGGCAATAGGAGTCGAGGCTTCAACATTTCAGTTCAATAAGAGGCACTTCTTTTAAATGAGGTTACGAAGAATCTAACATCCCATTCCTTAGGGATCAATGATAGTCTCCTAATTTCTCATTAATGAATCAACATCAATACAATACACTAAATTGCCGTCTACCGGGAAAAAGCGTCGGGCGAATTCTTCTTGCGTCGCGGAAAGAGGAAATTGTAGTTCCCTTCTCAGGATATTCCAACCCTTTAATCTAGATGCCATTAGTTCTGCCTGTTTCTTTGACAATGAATGATCGCGAACTAGATCAATTTGAGTCTCATGCTGATTAATTGTATGAGGTTTCTGTTGACATTCCATCCATATCAAAGGTCTTCCAAAGTCGTCTTTTCTGACGTAATTGTAAATCTCGTACGGATTTTCTACAGGAAAGATTCACATTTTCAGTGCGGTGCAGGGATACGGAAGCTCTTCGCTGTGAGAAAAGCCTAATAGCCGAAGGTAGGTTTGGATATTTAATGTCTTCTTTGGTCTTGATTGTTATTCCAGCAATTTTGTAATGCAAAAATAACAATCCATTGCGTGATCCTTTGGTTCCCTCCATACCATTGGAAATGCAAATGGCATATGTCTGGACTGTCCGTTAAGCCAACCACTAAGTAATGTTGCAATAGACGCAGAGTAAATGTTAATTGCCCAAGATTTATCAGGATACAGTGAATCATATCAAAATAAGTTCTATATTCTTTTCATAAATAGATTCCCACTCCTTTCTGTGATTTCAAAATGTAATCACCACAGATTTAAGAAAGTTTCTTTGATTATTTTTACAATTTCATGGCATTTTATAAGGTATATGATCTGTAAGTGAAATTAAAAAATATGAAGTAAAGAATATATATATATATATATATATACTATTATATATACTATATTATATATAGTTATATATATAATATATATATATATATATATATAATATATAATATATATAGTATTTATACAGTTATACTCAAATTATAATATTGGCGGGATTAAATACGTGTACGTCTAGCCACATACTCCTATTACTATTACCTAAATAAAAACTCTAGTATCACCTTCCTGAGGTATATAAATGAGAATCTTCTCAATTATATTATAAATGTTATATTATCCGGAGGTAGTGAAGGGTTTATCAGTTTATGCCAGATGTAAGGCATGTCAGTTTTATGATGAGATGTACATTTCACTACGTTGAGTTATTTGGTCATTATCTAGAATATATATATATGTCTATATTATATATTGTAAGCATTTTTGTATATAGGGTACATTTATGTGATATAAGCAATTGGTTATATAATCTCTGACTATAATTCATGTAAATACTGATTTTACTTTTGTAGTATATTAATATTTGATGTGTGATAAGGAGTTATTTACTTATTGTACGGTATAGGTATACGTCATTTAGTATATGGATAATAGTGAATGGCAGTTACTTAATATATGTTAATATATCGATAATGTAATATTTTTCACTGACTTGATATCGATAGTTATCCATCCTTACTAGGTGCAGTGTGTTGATGTAAGGTGTATTATTATTGATAAGTTGTTTTGCTGTATAAAATATGATACTATTTTTATTCATGTCAAGATGCTGGCCTTATATGGATGGTACGATTTTTGTTTCATTCAGAAGTGTGATTGTAAATATAGCGGTGTGAAAGAAAGGCACACAGTTACTATTGTACGCCCATATCAATGTGAATAGCTTTAATGTTAAGATATGGGAATATTATATCAATGTTTAATATTATATTGAAATATATGTGGTAGCTCACCTGGCGTAATACGACATATAATTTATATAGAAAGTGGATTAGATATTGTTTGTATTATTTATACTCTGATATAATATAAGTGAATTATAATAATTTATCTTATTATCGCTGACCATACTAATTTGTTCTGTATATCGGTGACTATGCTTTTAATTCGTTATGATCATTGGTAGTTATTATGTTTATGTAGGAATATATAAATGAAACTATGTATATTTACGTTGATGTGTCGCACAGGTTAAGCACAAGATGGGGGTTCTTTATTGAGAAGGAGGCTATTATTTGAAAGGTAAATAATTGTTGGCTGTATATATTATTATCATTCTCTTTTCTTATTAAAATAGGAACCAGAAATATTATTGCAAGATTTTTTGTGCGGTGTAATTGAGTCATTTCTTTACACTGCTAGCCACTGCCTCCATGACATGGCTATATATGTATAATATACTTTGATAGTCTATGTCTCTAGAGTTGGCTTTGTAGCTGATTAATATAGTCGTCTTTGGTAAGGAGGTCAGTGTATATAGAAGAATATAAAGTGTTTGTAGTGAGAGGACGGCTCTTTTGGGTACGCCATTGTTATTAGTTTGTGTTGTCTACTATAATCTGAAGTAGTTAATAATATCACACACTTCACATTCAACTTCCAGATACAAACTGAAGGCAAAGTGACTTCCATGACAAGTCGATCCGGTGTGTGTATTATGTTATTTATCGAGTATTCGCTAAACCTTTTTATTTATCTATGTTTGGCGTATTTATTAATTTATCTATTTTTTGGTTCCTACTTATTATTTACTTGATTGCAAAGGTTTTTATTAGCTTATTATATTAACTCATTTACAAATCCTCCGTATTGGTTTTAGTAAAAATAGTTAAACAAAACAAGACACTTTACACTCTGTGAATTATATTGTTAGTTATGAAACATGTTAATATTTTACATAAAATAAATAATAATTAAAGCCAAGGAATTGCAGCCAAAATAAGCCTTCGCATTCCACGTATTTAAACATCGCTACATCCCTTAAAGTTCCCCCATGCTTTATTATCACAGTTTTCCATCATTTCCTATCACCTTTGCTGGAATATTTCTGTCGTTCTTCCTCTATTATCTAAGTTGATTTAATTTTATTATTATGTATATATTATATAAATTATTATATTATTTATATTTAATTTAATTATATGAATGTTACATCTTGACTTGGTCTTGTCATCTTACCAATATTAATCCGTTGATTTTTATTGGTGTTCCATAATGTATTGTATTATTTATGCATTTTGCATACTCATTAGTTAAATATACTAGAAATAGTTTGTTATCTCGATATGAATTTTTGATAGCTACTCCTGTATCAGAAAAAAAGCACAACACCGTTACTGCTCCTCAATAGTTATACCATTTTTTGGAACAGAAAATCCTAGAGCTTCCACAGGAACGCGATGGTGGGAACGCCTGTTTTTTTCTCCAGTTCTCTAATTTATGATATTCTCGTCAACTGTAATTCACGCGTTTATTAAATCGAGATCCCCTTTTCTCTAGTTTAGGTAAAAGGAAGTCACCTATAGAGGGTTCTAGCAAGGTTACCTAGCAGTCAAGGGTTCTTAGCTACCTTGATATTGGTATAAATGCTCCCCAATATAAAAAACCGGCGTCACCGACAGTGTTATATATGCAATTAGATTCACAGGAAGAAAAAAAATATTAATGACTGATAGTACTTTTTATATTGTTATACGTAAATGCATTTCACTCCTAAGGTATCTAATATATTATGTCATTCAGAAATCACTAAACATGAATAATGAAATTATTTTTATATATTTATATATTATTTATTTATTATTTTTTTGTATTTATTATAAATATATTTATTGTTTATTTAGTATTTTTTTAATTAATTAATTTACATTATTATTCATTTTATTATTATTATTGAATTTAATTATTATAATTATATATATATTTAATTTATATATAATTATATAATTATTATTATTTATTTAATATTCATTTAATCTATTTATTATTATTATTTAAATATATATATATATTATATTATATTAATTATTAATTTTATATTTTATTTTTTTAAACTCTAAATTTTTATTATTAATTTTCTATTATTATCTTTTATTTTTTCTTTTATTTTTTTATTGATATGTTTAAATGTTCTAAAATCTAAATCATATATATTATCATTTAGTGTTAATAGCAGATGTAAAAGCAAAAAAAAATATAGTTCATTAACTCATAGTACTATGTGTAAAGGTATTTAGTACGAGAGGAAGATCGAGCTTTTCTTGTGCTCTTTTAGTGTGTACATTTAATCTTCTTACGATAGCCGTATGACCGAGCTACACGTAATTTGATTAAGGTATTGAAGTAGGTGAAGTGTCTGATCTCAATTTCATAGGACTTTGACTCACTTACTATACACTTACTGCCATAGGTATACAAAGTATATATTACTATATACTATATAATATATATATATATATATATATTATAATTTTATTATATTACAGTATATATACTATATTAATTAATAACTAATATATATTAAATAATATACTTAATATATATTAATAATTTAAGTATATTATATATAGTATAATATATATATATATTATTATATTATATATTAATTATATATATAATATATATATATATATATATATATAATTATATTTATTATATATATTAGGGATGTACCGATGGTTCTAGGTAATTATATAGGTGTAAGTATCGGACCATGTATTGGGATAGGTACTATGATCTCTATAGTATATTCGGTTATCGGATCGTATAATTATGAGAGCACTCTAATACTTAGCCATACTTTCTTACTTTGTTGTAGTATATTATAGTGAAATAAAGAATTAATCGAGAAACTTTTAGATTCAATAATAAATATCTCTAGTTCATGAATATAGATATATCTTTATTATACTATAGTATTACTAGTTATGTTCTTTTTTTTTCTCTGAATTTTCTCCTTTTTAAGATGTAAAACAGAAAAATATGTTCATATTCAAGAGCTCCTTCATTATCAATATATATATATTTGCCTGACTATTCACAGTGCAAGCACAGCAGCAGTGTTTCTATTTGAATTATAACTAATAAAACAAGAATTTTAATATATTGCACAATTATTATGTTGAGATCTCTCATAGTATTTCCTTTTCTCTCTTCTTTATCTGCTCATTCTGCTGTTGTTCATTTTCATAAAGCATTGTTGGATTAGGGCTCCAAGGCAAAATTGATGAAAATACTTCATCTTCATGAGTGTCTCCACTTGTGTTTAATTATAAACTTCCATGACGTATTATCAAGTTTTAGCATTAATTTGCTGTATATAACATTGGGTTTTACCTATTTCAAGCTAATACATTAGTATATTCTAGTAGTTATTACAGTCGATCCGTCATAATTTTATTTATATATGTTAATAGATTTTACACATAGATTTTAGTTTACGTCTCTCATTTGCTTTGTTCATTTCTATTAGGAAAGTCTATTATATGTGTCATGTCAATTTTCTTATTTATACATATTGTGTTTTAAAGTAAAGATATTCTATTACTAATTAATCATACCATAATGTTAATTTATATTGCCAAAATATTAAGAAGCGTTTTATTTTAAATTTTCTCCTTCCGTCCTTCGGTGTTGTTCAGCCAGAGAAATTATTATTATTATTATTGTTAAGATCTGCTTGTATTTAAAATATGTATTCCTTGTTATATTAATTTGCAAATTTCTATGATACTCAGATGTTCGCTAACTAGCGTGCTTTTTCTTTATCACTTTACATCTATCAATCAAATAGACATCTGTGCAACCTCTCATTACTTCTTATCAATTCCTACTAGTGTACATTCATTTCGTGCTACTTCTACTATTCCTAGAAACTCATTGAACTAATTTTATTCGCTCTCTCTGACATTCCGAGAATCAGATAGCATTAATGCTATGTATCCTATCAACTTCGTTTATAAAAATAAAGTGAGGTGCTACTGAATCTATAACTGATATGATTTCAAAATTTCCGGTCTATCAAACATAAGAGGCTCGTGGATCCACCTATGTGATTGCATCTTATATTTTCACTGTTCATGTTAGTACTTAGCAGGAACAAATTTCCAGAGCGTTTATGTTGGGACGAGAACACAGAATCTCGAATCTCCTAACTATGATGTTCTGTTTGAAATTCTTTCTTCCTTATTTACTAACATATTATCTCTTAAAGGCTTCTGACTACTATGTTCTTACCTAATACATAAAATGACTATATTTCTCCTCATGCCTTTTTTGATTACCTTCACTACTTCTCACGAAGACTGTTACAATCTGTACTATTCAATCATGTGATAGTCTCTATATTTATAGTAGTAATTCATAGTTAATACTACAAACACTGAATTGTTATGTAGTAGTTTTTCTCAGCTTACTCAGACAGATATTATTATAGTGTATTAGGGGAAGGATATTCTTTCAGTATTACTCAATAACATCTGTATAGCACATACATTAAATTAAAAGAATCCTACACACATTCTCGGATCGTTATACCAACTCCGATTCTATTGAACACATTATGATCACTAGGTTTTACTAATCGCTTATAGTTTCACTTCTATTATATAATACACCACTATCTTCTAGCATAGAGCCTGAGTGAGGATAAAGCTGAGAGAAGACCCGACGAAGACTAGAGAATAATTCTTATAAAATTTATTATTCAATATATTCCCTTTAAATTATAACTCATTCTTTCTATTATTTCCATTATTTCCTTATACGGGTTTTTTTAGATTAGTTATATACTTATTTTATACTTAGTTATCATTATTACCGTATGTACTTACTTACTATTATTATATTATTATTATTATTATTATTAGGTAAATAATCGTAATAAAATATTTATTTTAAATCGTGTAAACACAAAAATATGTTCAAAGTTTAAAATGAAGGTTAATAATGCAAGTTCAGTGGTTTTCTTGTCATCGTTATCAAGGGTCCGAGTTCGTTTGGTGGTTACAATAATAATAATATAATAATAATAATAATAATAATAATAATAAATAATAATAATATAATAATAATAATACATAATACGAATAATAATAAATAATAATAATAATAATAATAATAATAATAATAATAATAATAATGGTTATTGTGATTGAAAATGTTTATAGTGTTTATGAGCGTCAAGTAGTGGTTGTATGCTATTGACAGCGGTGTTTATTTAAGAGCTGTTAGTGTAGATTAGTATATAATAATAATATGATTATATTAATTGTAAAACATTTATTTTTGTGAAATATTCTCCCTCCCTCCGGGGGGGGGGGTCTTCCATGGTATTGTAATATAACCAATTATTTGATTGGGCCCCCGGATACCATAAAATTATAAGTGCTTTTCACGATTGTTTCAGGTGGTAGTGGAGAGCCCTGTTATGAACAGTCACACATGTTTGGCCCCATATTTCCAAGTTCCTCTGTCGGATATCGACGCCCTGGACGGAGATCCTGTTACTTTGTCCGTCAAATTACAAGGTAAGCAGCAGTGTTCCTCGTTTTTAATTTTGGGATAATTCATGGCGATTTCATAACGGCGTACCCTAACTAATAATTTAAAAATAAAAAAAAAAAAAAATAAAAAATAAAAAAAATAAAATAATAAAAATAAAAATAAATTTTTAATTATAAAAAAAATAATAAAAATTAAATAAACAAATTTATTGGCAGTGACTGCTATTTGACTCTGAAGCTCTTTTCTAGACTTCTCCGATATACTTAAATTAATTAGGGAACTGCTTAAATGTGACCATGGACGATGAGTATACAGGCTCATTCTTTACTTTCGGCTAATCATATATATCCTCAATCCATGGTTATCGATTCGTGCACTTGTTCTCTGGCCTTCTATAGCTAGAACCAGGCGTATCGCGGGGTGGTAAAAATTCTCGTTCTCATATCATTCTTCCTACTAATTTTCATTCAGCTGAAATCGTTGTCAAAGTATTATTCTTTCGATCATCACTCTCTTCTGTT
>JABUQX010081356.1:10000-22146 GCA_015478945.1 Trachelipus rathkii | reverse complement strand
TAGTATACAGTACGTTGGAACCGCTGGAAATGCCGAAGGATCCAGGAACTGGAAACCTGGAAATTACATTGAATCCTGGAAACGAAAAGGTTCCTGGAAACGAACTGGAAAAAAAATTGAAAGAAAAAAATTAAAATTAAATTAAAAAAAAAAGTAAAATTAAGATATAAAAAAAATCAAATTGAAATTTGAAAAAAAATAATTAAATAATAATAATAAAAAAATAATCCCCCGTATTACAATATTATTTTTTTTAGGCGTTGCATGTCCCCGCCACCGTATGCGTCATCCACTCTGCGTGCACCGCACCCCGCCGCACCGGCACCTAGCCCAACTGCAGTTAGGGCTGAGCCCCAAAATCTGAAATGGTCAGAAAAGGTTGAAATGTATAGAAAAAGAAATAGAAATGCACGGAGGGCTATAAGAGAAGAAGAGGAAATGAGGAGAGGAAAAGGAGGATGAGCAAGGGAAGAAGGGAGGAACAGAACAGGAGGAGAATGGTGTTCGAAACCCCCCGGAGGTGGTCCATAGCGAAATAAAAGAGAAAAAGAATGCAACGGAGTGCATAAGAGAAGTACGGAGAAAGGAGAAGAATGATGGTGGTTGAACCCCCGAGTGTGGTCCCAACTGAAATATTAAAAGAAAGAAAGAAATGCACGGATGCATAAGAGAGAAGGAGGAACGAGAAAGGATGAAGAATGGTGTTTGGAACCCCTAATGGGTCCCCAACTGAAATAAAAGAAGAAGAAAGAAATGCACGGAGTGCATAAGAGAAGAGGAGGGGAAAGAGGAAGGAGAGGATAAAGGAGATGAGAAGGAGACAGAGTTGTGTACGGCACCGGTCTGGACGGTCGGTGTAAGTTAGTAAACATTCACTTTAGCCTCAGACTGACATTTCTTTTTCCAAATCTCGTTTTCTTTTCATATCGTCAACTAAAATATATTGTTGCTATTTTATTTTATAAGTTTCATTTACATATTCTTATGTTTTTAATTTTTTGTTTTCAATTTAAAATTTTAAAACTTTTTTAAATTTATTATTTAGCTTAAAACATTTGTTTTTACTAAAATTATATGACTTTCATGTTTATAACCTAAAATATTTGCATTTTTACGACCCTAAAGCAGTAATCAGTAATCAGTAAATCAGTAATCAAACTACAATCCACCCTTCTCTTTCATCTGTGATCTATTGATCTTTGACAAGTCATATTTAGTAAAATGTGTTATGTTACATACCCTAAAGCAGTAAATCAAGTAAATCAAGTAAAGTAAGTAACTTCACCACCCACCCTACCCTCCATGATCTATTGATCTATTGACTTTTATCATGATATATTGATCATTGGTTCAGTCATATTGTAAATAAACAAACACAAAAACTATTATTTTTTTTTTTCTTTAACATTGTTTACTAAAAATTGATTCTTTATATTTATAACTGAAAAAAATTGCATGTTACATACCCTAAAGCAGTAAATCAGTAAGCAGTTAAAAACCATCCACTCTAGCCCATCCATGATTTGAATCTATTGATCTATTATCATTATTCAGTCATTATTTTTATTAAAATTGTTATGTTTTACATACCCTTAAACAGTAAATCAGTAAATCAGTAAATCAAACGCACTCCATCACCCTCCTACCCATCCATGACTTATTGATCTTCCTAATTCTATTGATCTATTGATCTATGATTCAAGTCATATTTGTAACATAACACAAAAACTTTTATTATTTGTTTGTTTTCTTCAACCTTTGTTTACTTAAAAAAATTATTCTTTTTATGGTTATAACTTAAAAAATTATTTATATACCCGCATAATCAGTAATCAGTAAATCAAACCACCCACTCTATCCTCCTACCACATCCATGACTATGATCGTATTGATCTAGTGATCTTATTGATTCAGTGTCATATTTGTATAACATAAATTAAAATAAATTTCTTTTGCTGTAGCTGGTGTTGAAAGTCGCGTTTGTTGCTGATTTGTTGCAGTTGTTGTGTTAGGTGTTATTGAAATGTCCGTTTGTTGTTCGTTCTGTTGCAGTGTTGATGTTGTGTGTTGAAAGTTGCGTTTGCTTGTACTGTGTGTTGTTGTTGTTGTTTCTGTTTGTTGTGTTGTTGTGTTGTTGTTCGTGTTGTTGCTAAATATATCAAACGTTCAAGGTAAATGAAAATATACAACACTTTTTTCAACATATCTCTAATATTAATGTTTAATTTACAATTACATTTATATTGAAACTAAACAAATATATCTTCATCCTAGCCTAACGACGAACAGATTCATTAACAAGGTAACTAAATTAGAAGTTTCAACTTACCAGGCGATGTAGCCGTAGCAAGCTTATTCAAACCTAATACGCCCCAAAAATTATTATTATTATTATATTATTTATAGTTTATTATTATTATTATTAGTATTATATATTATTAATTAATATTATATTATTAATTATATTATATGTATTATTATTATTTATTATATTACTTATTCCACATAGATCTCACAACACCAAGTAACGCGGTGCGATCACCTTTGCCTTGCAGGCCACAACTGAACATTGGTTGGTAAATTGCTCTCCACCAGACACCGTAAACATTACGGCAATCTTGTACGCCTCAAGGGATAACCGATCAGAGAACTGCATTGCGTATGCCATCACGAACAGCCAATTGAAAATTCCGAGGAAGACTCATTAATGCTAATATCTTTGAAACATAGAAGGTAACAGATTATATTACTTTGTTCCGATATCTTTTGACACATGAGAAGGGTGACGAAATTATTACTTTGTTCCCCTTATGTCCTTACTTAACATCTGTTTTTTATCTTAAAACAGTAAGTTATTATTATTTTATATATTATTATTTATTATATTATTAAGTATTATTATTATTATTATTATATTATTATTATTATTATTATTATTATATTATTATATTATTATTATTATTATTTATTATATTATTATATAATTATATTTATTATTATTATCATTAATCAACTATATATGTATATGAACATTAACAAACTTAACATACCATACACACACACACACACACACACGACACAACACACACACACACACACACACCCACACACACCTATAATTATAGCACTTTACTTAATACATTAGCCTGGCAATCATCGTACTAACTTATTGATCACATGACGCTATTTCTATGATGTCAACAAATGTGTAACATTTTCTAACGGTCGTTGGAAGACAGTTTACATTTTTCACATGTTTTATATAAACATTTCGTTTTGTTATGATTTTCTTTTACCTTCATAATTCTATATTTATTTTTGTTAAAAGTTTACATATTTTACTTTATTTATTTTAGTTTTATATTTTTATTTATGTATTTAATGAATATACAGTATATATTTTTTTTAAAAACTTATATTATTTTTGTCTATTCTGTTTAAAACATTTTGTTTTAACTAAAATTTATTTCATTTTAGGTTTATAACTTAAAATTTTTTTACATTTTTACATACACTAATGCAGTAAATCAGTAAACCAGTTAATCAAACACCCACCCCACCCTCCACCCTTCATGATCTAGTGATTATTATCTATTGACTATTATTCAAGTCATATTCTTTATAGCATAACACAAAAATTTTGTGCATTTTTGCTTATTTCGTTTAGTGTTGTTTTTCTACAATTATTTAATTTAGTGCGGTCTTACGTTAAAATGTAAGTCTTTGCGGTTACAAACATAAAATGAAACTAAATTTTTAGTTAAAACAAAGTGTTTTTAAAAAGAATAAGCAAAAATAAATAAAATTTTTAAAAAACTTAAATAAAAATTTAACAAAATAAAAATAAATAATAAATAACAACTAATATAAATAAATTAAATAACAACTTTTAACAAAATAATCAAAGATAAAGAATATAGAAAACGTAAAGGAAAATACATAAAAACAAAAACGAAATGTGTTAATTAAAACATGTGAAAAAGTAAATGTCTTTCCAACGACGTTAGAAAATGTTACACATCTGCTTGACATTATAGAAATAAAAGTCATGTGATCAGTAAGTTAGTTCGATGATTGCCAGGCTAATGTATTAAGTAAAATTCAGAATTATTTGTGTGCGTTGTGGTGTGGTGTGTGTGTGTGTGGGCAATTGTGTGTATGTGTGTGTTGTGTGTGTGTGTATGGTATGTTAATTGTTATGTTCACATACATATATAGTTATAGATTGATAATAATAATAATATAATAAGAAAAATAATAAAATATATATAATAATAAAATTAATAATTAATAATATAATAATAATAATTTAATAATAATAATAATAAGAATAATAAATAATAAAAAAATAATAAAAAATAATAATATATATAATAATAAATAAAAAATAATAATAATAAAACTACTGTTAAGAAAAAAAGATGTTAAGTAAGGACAATAGGGGAACAAAGTAATAAATCTCGTCACCCTTCTCATGTGTCAAAAGATATCCAGGAACAAAGTAATAAATCTCGTTAGCTCTCTCATTGTCAAAGAAACAAGATTAATGAGTCCATTCCTCGATTTCATGGCGTTCCGCATGATGCATAGGCAAATACAGTTCTCTGAATTGGTCACCCTTGAAGCGTAAAAAGATTGCGCACATGTTAGGTGTCATGGTACGAGAGCATATTTACCAACCCAATGCTCAGTTTGTGGACCGTGCAGGCAAGAGATCGCACGCGTTAATTAGTGTTGTTGAGATCTATGTGGAATTAATAATAATATATAAAAAATAATAATAATATTAATAATAAAATAATAACAATAATAATAATAATAATAATAATAATTAAATATAATAATAATAAAAAATAAAATAAATTAATCAATAATAATATAATAAAATAATAATAATAATTAATAATAATAATAAAAATATAAATAATAATATAGAATAATACATAATTAATATAATAATATAAAATATAATAATAATAATTAATAATAATAAATAATAAATAATAATAATAATAATAAAAAATAAGAATAATAGTCATAAATATAATTAATATATAATAATAGTATAATAATAATAAATAATTATTATTATGTATGATATATATTATTAGTATATTATTATTATTATTATAGTATTATTATGATTATTCATTATATATTATTATTATATTATTAAATTATTATTAATATCATTATTAGTATTAATAATAACAAATTAAAAATAATAATAATAATAATAATAATAATAATAATAATAAATAATAATATAAATAATAATAATAATAATAATAATAATAATAATATAATGTTTCTGGCGGTTCTGTATAGTAAAGATTGAGATTGCTATGCTGACCTTCTGCTGTAAAGTGAAAACTCAATTATTAGGTTACCTTGTTAATGTAAGGCTGTATGCAGTTAGGACTAGGATTGAGACATATTTTGTTTTAGTTTAACAATTGATAATGTTAATGTAAAATTAACAAAATACTTTTAGAGATATGTTCTTGAAAAAGTGTGGTATTATTTTCATATTTACTGAAACGCTGATATATTAGCAACAACAACAACAACAACCAACAACAACAACAACAAACAACAACAACAACAACAACAACACACAACAACAACAACAACACAACAGACAAACAACAACAACAGCAACAACAACAAGCACAACAACAACAAACATACAACAACAAACAACAACATCAACAACTGCAACAAATGCAACAACAAACGTGACATTTCAACAACACCAACATCAACAACTGCAACAATTGCAACAACAAACGCGACATTTCAACACAACAAACAAGCACAGCAAGTATTATAGTTTTATTGTTATGTTATACCAAAAAGATACTTGAATCACAATAGATCAATAGACAATAGATCAATAGATCATGGATGGGTAGGAGGAAAAGAGTGGGGTGTTTGATTTACTGATTACTGATTTACTGCTTATAGGTATGTAAAAATGCAAATTGTTTGAATATAACATAAAAGAAATTAAAATTTTTAGTAAAACAAGAATGTTTATAAACATAATAAATAAAATAATAAAATCTTTTGTGTTTGTATCAAAATATGACCTTGAATCAATAGTCAATAGATCAATTAGTCAATAAGATCAACATAGATCATGGATGCGGTAGCACGGATCAGAGGGGTGTTGATTTATCTGATCATTACTGATTTACTGCTAGGTAATATAAAATGCATTTTTTAAAGTTATAAACTAAAAAGAATAAATTTTTTAGTTAAAAACAAAATGTTAAAGAAAACAAAACAAATAAATAAACGTTTTTGTGTTATTATACAAAATATGACTTTGATCATGATCAATAGATCAATAGTATAAAAATTATGAGGTGGAGGAGGGCCAGTTTGATTTACTGATTTAGCGTAGGTAAAAACATAAAAACTTTAATAAAATAATATTTGACTTGAATCAATAAATCAATAGCATCAAAGAATCAAGTAGATCAATAAGATATGGGGATGGGTAGGGTGCGATGGTTTGAATTAACTGGACTTATTGCTTAGGTCATGTAAAAATGCAAATTTTTTAAGTTATAAACATAAAAAGAATAATTTTTTTAGTAAAAACAAACATAGTTTAAAAGAAAAGAAAACAAAATAAATAAAAAGTTTTTGATGTTATGTTATACAAATATGACTTGAATAAAGATCAATAGATCGATAGATCAATAGATCATGGTGCAGGTAAGAGGGTGACGGGGGGCAGTGTGATTTACTGGACTTAACTAGATTTACTGCTTTTAGGTATGTTAAAATGCAAATTTTTAAGTAAAAAAATAGGACTTGAATCAATAAGTCAATAGATCCAATCGATCATAGGCCATGGGTGAGGGAGGGATGGTGTTTGAATTTAAACTGATTACGATTAGCATTTAGGGTGCAGATAAAAATGCAAATATTTTACGTTATAAACATGAAAAGCATAAAATTTATAGTAAAACAAAATGTTTAAAGCAAAATAAAATAAATTTAAAGTAATTAAAAAAAAATACAATTGAAACAAAAACCATAAAACATAAAGGGAAGAAAATGTAGAAATCGAAACTTATCAAATAAAATAGCAAACAATACTAAAAACAACTATTGAAAAGAAAACGACGATTTTGAAAATAGAAAATATAAGTATGAGGCAAGAATGATTTTACTAAGTCAGCACAGTACCGGCTGCCAGGCACCGGGTGCCGGATTACCAACTCCTGTTCTCCTTCCTCAGCTTCTCCATTTCTCCATCCTTACCTCCTTCCTCTTCCTCCTTCTGTCTCTTGAGCACTCCGGCATTTCTTACTTCTTCTTCTTTTATTATCAGTTGCGGGGACCCTCCTCCGGGGGAGTTCCAAACACATCTTCCTCCTTTCTCGTTACCTCCCTTCTTCTCTATATTGCACTCCGTGGCATTTCCTTCTTTTATTTCAGTTGGGGGACCCTCCTCCGGAGGGTTCCAAACACCCATTCACTCTATTCCTCCTTTCTCCGTCTTCTCTTATGCCACTCCGTGCATTTCTTCTTCTTCGTGTTACTTTCAGGTAGGACCCTCCTCCGGGGGGTTCCGAACACCATTCTTCCTCCTTTTCCTCATTCTTCTCCTCCTTCCTCATTCCTCTCTTCCTCCTTCCTCATTCCTCCGTCTTCTCTTATGCACTCCGTGCATTTCTACTTCTTCTATACATTATACAAATTATCCAACGTCTATGACCATCTTTCCAGATTGGGCTCGCCCTAGCACACTTTGGGCGTACGTCGTGCGGGTTGCGTGCCGGTGCGGTGCCGGTGCGGTGCCGGTGCGGTGCGGCGCGGTGCGGTGCAGGGCGGAGATGGACCCGAGGACGACTAAAAAATCAATAATCGCTTAATTAAACATTTACTATTATTTTTTTATTATTATATATTATTAAAATTATTTTTTTTTCTATTAAATTTTTTTTCAATTTTTTTTTTAATTTGCACTTTTTTTTTTAATTTTAATTTTATTTTTTATATTTTATTTTTTTTTTTACATTTCATCATACAATATATATATATTCCAGTTTCCAGGATTCCAATTAGTAATTTCCCAGTTTCCAGTTTCCTGGAATCCTTCCAGGATTCAAGGATTTCCAGGAAGAGTATAACTTCCTATTTTTAAGTCTCCAAATTATAAGTTTCATAATAATATAATAATAATTATATTATAGGGGAACAAAATGGATATTTATGAAAATTTTTGTATGAAATTATTATTATTATTTATTAATTTTTCTTATTATTATATATTTTTGAGAGAACTGTTCAAACATTGATATATATAATATAGATATATATATATATATTATATATATATATATACTATATAATTAAGATATATATATATATATATATATATATATATATATATATATATAATATATATTATATATAAGATATATATATATATTATTTAGATAGAGCTCAAACGCAAATTATTTAGATAGAGGCAAATTTGCGCTTTTGCGCTCTTAAAAAGCTTGAGCGCAAATGCAAAGCGCACACTTTTAGAAATTTCACACAAACGCAAAGCGCACACTTTTTTCCTAAAGCGCAAATGCCGCTTTTGGCGCTTTGCGCTTTCATTTCGCTTTATGCCCACCTCTGATATATAAATATAATATATAATATATATATTATATATATATATATATATATATAGATATATAGATATATATAAATTATTATATATTAGATATAATATAATATATATATTAGTATATAGACATAAATTTCTTGACATATATATGACATTTTTTATATATATATGATTTAAACTGATATAACTGTGTTATATATATATAATAGATATATATATATATAATTTTCTATAATATATTATTATATATATATATTATAAATAAAATAAAAAAATTTTAAATATATATATATATATATATATATATATATATATATATAATATATATATATATATAGGCCTATATAAATATATATATACTATATATATATATTAATATATAATATATATTATATATATTATATATATATATATAATATATAGAAATATATATAAATATATATATAATATTTATATATATATATATATATATATAATATATATATATATATATATATATAATAATATATATAATATTAATATAATATATATATATAATATATAATATATGTATATATATATATATAGATATATAAGATAATATATATAATAATATATATATATATAAATATATAATATATATATATATAATATATATAATATATATATATAGAAGAGAGAGAGAGAGAGAGCAGAGGAGAGACAGAGAGAGAGAGAGAGAGAGAGAGAGCCGAGAGAGAGAGAGAAGAGAGAGGAGAGACGAGAAGAGAGAAGAGTCGTGTACAAGAACCCAAGACCAGGCACCATAGGGAAGCGGCCACACTATGTTGAATAATTAATTATAACTGCGATGAGGTGATCCTGGCTTAACTTATTTTAAATTCGTAAAAGAAAATTTGAATGGCGAAATAAATATTCAGCAAAGCATAAATAGAAACAAGTAAAAGATGTACTTCGATGTATAAACTGAAGTGAGATAACGTTATCAATGCCAATTAAAATTCTGATGAGAGTCTTCTTGGAAAAAATGAGGAGATAACAGGCACGTTTCGGAGAGGAGACTGATACATGTTATGAAAGCTTTTAGTGTTATGACCATAGAGGAGGAAAATGCGCAGCAAATGGGGTGCTGCTGAGGGTAGTCAATGAAGATATTGGTGAACGTTGCAGGCATGTCGACGGCAAAATATGCAAATGGAAGGGATTTCCGTTACATTATAGTGTCTGGAGTGATGTTGTATTGCCAACGTGGAGCGTGCAAATACCTCCACATGAGAAGAAACCACTTACCAATGTCGGCTACACTTTTAAGTTTCGCCCCTCGCTGATCACTCCCCAAGCATTCCTGCCAGTAAGACTGTCGGAAACAAGATAATCAATATCAGTGATGAAGGCGACCGTCGGGAATTGAACCTGAGGATACCTAAGGACAGCTTCTGGAAGAGAGGCGGCCCATTCTGGCCTCTCTGTCCGCCGATTTCATTGCCATACCCCTACGTGTAAGTGGATCCAAAGATAGTGTAATTTGAGTCTTGCGAGGGAAGCAGCCGAAGAAAATTGTTGTACCAGCTGATCGACATTGTGGTTTTCTGAAGAGGATGCTTAAGCCTTGGAGGGAGCTAAACGAATCTAATTAGAATGACATGAGTGATCTTGTTAGAATAAAAATTCGAGAGAGGGCAATTCATTATGCCAGTACTTCTGCCATGAAAATGAAGCACGAGGAGAAAAAGTACGAGAAGAGGTTTTTGATGGTCCAGGGAAGACAGCAGACGCACCCACACTAGCCAAAAACTGCAGTAAATTCACCAATGAGCTGCGAATAAGATAAGAAATGATGCCTTTAAAAAGGCAACAGGGTGGCTAGATTTGGTGAAAGAGGTACCAGGCAGATGGTGAGAGCAGGAATAGCTAGGGGTATACCTTTCAGCATAAGGAGATCGGTAGCACCTTTACAAAGGATGTTGGGAAGTTAAGGATGTTATAAAAGATGTGTTTGCAAAATGGCTAGCTAAGGAGAATTCTAGTATCTCTCACAGAATCGTGTTAGAGAGATGTATTGCAGTTTTGAAAGCGAAGATAACTGTCAACATGATGCATTCCCTCCGAACCAAAAGCAATCTATAACGTCGCGATGTGGACTATGATCGCTTGCCTGAGCCGGAAATCGAGAGTGGATCCACATCGGATTCCAAATTCAAAGCTCACTCAGGGAACGATCGAAGCTGTTTCCAGTAGAGAGTTCGGGTCTCTCCATTTTGGAGGGAACCTTAACAGTGCCAATAGAGTTGGGGCCTGACCATCTCTTACGCCAGCCGGTAATCCAGCTTCAAATCGGATATAGGCAATGCTAGAAGACGTAAAAGCAGACTTCTATCAGCACCCGCGAATGAGGCGAGATAAGAATTACGGTCAAGCACGCATGACAACGTCCTTTCTGGAGCTTTAATGTTAGTGGTCCTCTAGAAATGGTTTCTTGAATTTGACTTGTGAAGTTACAGAAATGGGCAAACCTAACAGGTGCAATAGAGTTGGGAGGCCTGACCATCTCTTACGCAGCCGGTAATCCAGCTTCAATCGGATTAGGGCAATGTAGAGACGTAAAAGAGACTTGCTATCAGCACCCCGAGATTTGAGGCGAGATAACATAATAGGTCAAGCACGCGATGACAAGTCGTTTTCTGAGCTTCTAATGTTAGTGGACTCCAGCTGTGAGTTCTATCAAATTCCTATGCGTGCACAGCCTCTCTATATATGCGCCATATTCAAAGTTTAGGTCGTGAGTGAAAAGGTAAAAGGTTCTTCGATTCTCTTTTTTCCTAAAAAGTACTGCTGAGGTTTTTGTGGGTGAGAAATGGAAGCCATGGGAGTTACCCCATTGTGAAATATTCTCAATGGCTAGTTGAAGTTGCCGGTGCACATGAAAACTATACGTGCCTGGCACCGTAATATGTAGCGGAGGTTATCATCTATAAAAGAGAAACACTACGTGATACCTATATAGACACATCCCTACGAGCTATTAACCAGATATCCATGGACGATCCGAGAGTAAATAGTAATTACCACTTAGAATACACATGCGCGTGCGAGACGAGCGCGTGCAATCGCATAGAAGATACACGCGCCAGTAGAACGCAGTGACCGCCTGCTCATATAAACCAGAACATAGAGGAGGTGCGCTTCGGTCTCAATATCATATGATGTATCATTACTAAGAAGAACCTCAGATTCACCACGTTGTGATCAGTAAGACTTCTTCAAAGTCAAACAATGACACCAAAAACCCTATACCGAACTCAGATATGAGCCAGGCTACCCATGCGCCGGATGTCATGGCTCTAGTTTAAAAAGGGATCCGCTGTCGAGCGATTTTTGCGAGAGAGATGCATAACTCATTTCCTATACTCCGTCTGCAAACAGCCAGTCCTGCAACGTAAGGCGGCCTGAAACCGTTTTCCCTTACAATGCTACATATCCAGCGAAATTGTCTTTGGTTGCGTCCGTCAATTCCGATCTTTCCCAG
>JABUQX010081356.1:0-5000 GCA_015478945.1 Trachelipus rathkii | reverse complement strand
ATTTCAAGTTTGAAGTCATTTCGAAAAAATTGTAGGACGAGTATCGAAAAATGTCAAAAACATAATTTTTCACAAAATGAAAGCACAAGAGAACTGACTATAGACACAGAAAAAACACAGGAAAAGAACATTTTAGAGGTCAGAAAAGGCTGCGATTTGCTTCTTATTTCGAATCAAATCGGCTTGAAAAGTAAGATTTTGGTCTCATTTTAAATTGGAGGCTAACAATGGGTCCATCTTAAGCAAAAATCAAATTTTCACCATTTTCATTTTTGATTCACGTGACAAATGTGGGTCATAAAAAATTATTGCGACAACTTCAAGGCTGAAATATCATAGATAATTCTTTAGTTTTTGCAAAGCAACACGAGAGATCTGCGATCGATAGCTTGATACTCAAAAGTTTCGAAAGAATCCTGAGGCAGTACGCTGCATATGCACGCAGAAGGCGCATAAAACCATCGCTTTGACATACACGCTGACCAGAAAACAAATACAAATATCACAGACCGCGTCTCCTCTTGTGGTGATTATTTTCAAATTCAGCAGGAAACAAAATTTTCAAGCAATAAAGAGCTTTTGCATCTACTCGCATGATTCATAGCTGAACACGGACACACGGAAAGATATTCGGAGATAAATAGACGGAAAGAATATATGATATGATATATATAATATATATATATATATATATATATATATATATATTATATATATATATATATATAATAATATATATATTATCATATATAATAATATATAATATATATATATATCCTATATATATTATACAGATATACTAATATCAGGTTGTAAGTGTATCTTCTTTTACGTAACTTTTTTTTTCTTGTTTTAACATTTTTTTAAATTTTTGTTTTAGGTATTTATAAATAAGAAAATTATATTCCCCAAATTTTTACGCAGGCCTATACTTTCTCTCGTAATGAAAACGTAGATGCTTTAAAAAAGTACGATTTTATTAAAATTTAAATCTTTTTAAGTTTAAAACATTTTGATCCTATTCATTATGATTTAAATTAATTGCTAGTATCATATATTAACAATAATGAAAAAAATAAATAAAAAATAAAAGCATTTTATAAAAATATATAGTACTATATATATATATATATATATATATATATATATATATATATATATAGTATATATATATATATATATATATATATATACCTTAATAATATGTCATATTTATATATTTAATATTTAAATACATAATTTATTTTATATTTATATATATAATTTACAGACAGTTATATACTATATATTATAATATATATATAATATATATATAATTATATATCTATATATAAAACATATATATATATATTATATATCCAGCAAAACCCATTAAATGTAAAATTACTTTAATATATACATAATTTAATTAAAAATAAATACATTAAAACACATGGGGAATGGGGAACCTATCACTTAGAGAGGCCTTTCAGTCTTTGTTGACTTCATTCAATCTGCCTTCATCGCCTATACTATATATAATAATATATATATATATAATATATATATATATATATATATATAATATAATAATATATATATTATATATAGCTATATACTAATATATATATATATATATATATTTAACTAGATCTTTTGTTAAACCTAATAAAGGAGACAGAAAAGAGATATTTTCTCTCTCCTATCTGATTTTATCTTTTCAGATAAAATTTTATTTTTCCTTCTTCATTTTTTTTTTCATCACGTAGGCTCCAAAATCTTTTATCAATATAGCCAAAGTCCGGTTGTATCAAATTTAATTATGTACTTCTGATTAATATATTTATTCATACTCTCCGCTATCATTTGAAACTAACGTCCCAATCATCCCCCTCTCTTTCACCCCTCTTTTTTTTCCTATAAGAAAGCTCTTGTTCATTCTTAAAATTCATTCTGACTTGTCTTCCGACAAGGAGTTATTTTTTTTCCTTTGTTCTTAGTCTGTGATTCTGGCACCTATCGTTGTGAATAACATTTGGAACTATTTTGAAATTTTGTATTAAATATTATATACCTGCACATTAAAGTTGAAGCAGCAGATTGCACCTATTATTATTCCCAAGGCTTTAACTAAAACATCGCCCACAGAAGAAATTTTTGGGCGAAAGTGGCGAAGAAAATTGGTGGAACTCGCGATTCGCAGCGCTCTCCAGCCCCCAGGTGCCAGATTTCACTACGTTTTGAGGACCTTCAGACTTACGGTACCACATCAATTTTTATCTATTTTTATTTTTTTTAAAGTCAGATTATTTTTTTAAATTTATTTGCATTCTCAACCTTGCAATATTTAGCCCATTATATTTAAATTGTCAATATCAAAGGCTTTCTCACGTTGCATATTTTTGGGCTATTATTTTTGCTTAATCCTCATTCTCCCCACAAATCACTAATATGGCAGGTGATGATGTTACCTCACCCCCCTCTCCTGCTCAGCCTATTGCAACCATAACGCAGGTTTCGAAGCCAGAGTTGCTTCTTGAAGGGCGTATAGATGGCAAGTGGGTTGGTCCTAGTTTGCTTCATTGGGACGCGAATGTCCGTGAGAATATTGCCCTGAAAAACTGCGTCTCTGAACCATCAAAATTGGCTCAGGCGCAAAATCAAATCTCCAACAACCCGAAATCGGAGATTCGCAGGTTTTTGAATGCCTACCCAGAGCTTTTTAAGGTCACAACTTTAGATGACTTTTTAATCCGGTTGAAGGATTGCATCTTCCCCGACAAGGCTCTCTCTCCATATGATGCGATGCAGCGGATAAGAAACTTTCGATGGTCTGAATCCGACTCCCTCAGCGCGGCTGATCTCTCTTTACCCAGCAGCTTTATTCAGATTTCTATTCTACACTTGCCAAACGTGACGCTTCCTACAAGCCTGATGACAAAATTATTACCGCTACCGCTTTCTGCCATTTATTCACATTCCTTCCTGAAAAGCCCGAGATTTATAGAAGAGATTTCAAGAAATTCCACAACCCTGATTTAGATCTCCACAAACAAATAAATAACTTGTTAGAGAAGTCCGAAGGCCGCTTGCATGACCCTATCCGTAATGTGATGCCTCAGCCCAATATCCACTTCCAAAAAACGGCATCTGTTTCCCAAAAATCTCATAATTTTGCCCAGAGACAAGATTTTCAGCACTCCCCCCACAATTTTCAAACACGAAATTTTAATAATCGCTCAAAACCGCAGGCTCCTCTTTATCAAAATCGTCACATTCCTCAACCCCAGAGGCCTGCCGTGTGCTTTAACTGTGAGAGAGGTGGTCACTCGACCCCATATTGCCCTTTCAACCCATACTGCCGAAAATGTTCTTCAAGTCACAAGAGGGGTTCCACCGCTCAATGTAAGGACTCTCGATGGAGTCCTAATGATCCTAACACCCCGTTAAAGCATGTCCCAATCACCGACAAAATAAAGCAAGACATTATACAAAATAGATGGAAAGGCTCTGGAATTTTTAGACCATCTTATCTTGGAGTCAAACCTCAAACCAGAACTTCCAATTTTCAAAGAACACAACCAGATCGCAACAATTCCTGGAGACGAAATCACACTTCATATACTCAAATGGTAGAGCCCTCAAATGTTTACGACTCCACTCCTGAAGACCAATATGAAGAAAACTACTATTATGATGAAGACTCTGATGGTCATTATGATGCTCAGCAGCAGGATTTTTAAAATTTAGGAGGGTAGAACACCAAGCCAATTCTCCCTTCCGGTATCCTGTATCTATAAACTCTACCAATATTGTTAATAATGATTTTAACTTTCTCTCTAATGTTAACACCCTTTATACACAAGTTAATTCCAACAGCGAGGTAGTTTTCTCAAAAAGTAATGTTGCCGAGCCACTAAATAACTCTATTTTTAATATTAATAATATTTTTGATTTTAATCCTAACTCTCATGCATGCCTCAGCAATAATATAACTTTTAATGATAGTATTTCTAGCGCTGACTTACAATTTGTAGGGTTAGGTTTTCATGACTCCGCTGAGTCTGATAATAGTGTAACACTTTCTAAGCCCAGAAAAAGAAAAGCAGTCATGACACAGAGTTTCAATATGCCTCTGGAGATCGAAAAATCCACTCCTATAGAACTTTCACGACTTCCAGAGATGTCACATTTTACAAGTAAAAAAGCAAAAGCAGTAGTCATGTCGCAGGGTATTAACCAAAAGGAAGATCATATTGCACATTCCCAATTGGGAGAGTGCAATATGAATCTTTCACTTACCAAAACTCATTTATCTTTCCAAGATTTTATTAAAAATTTCCAGATTGCTGATGTTTATGACCCAGATTCGCCAGGCGCAAAAATTGACGAGGTAGGCCGCGGTGTGGCAACAGTCAACTCCAAGAGCGAGGTGTATTTGAAGTAGTTGCAAGTTGATGTTGAAAGCTCAAGCACAGATGAAATTGGAGATGGTAACGATGGTGAAGTTTTCAATGGTGAAGTTGGATTTGAGGTTGAGTCGCATATTACTTTAAATATGGAGTTTGCAGATGATAGAAATTTGGAAGGTAGGAGTATCAATTGTTTTTCTTATGATAGGCCACACGATTTAGCTATAGAAGATAGTGTGCATATTGAGACAAGTAGATTATTTTATAGCACTAATAGTAATAGTGGTTGTTCCACAAACACATTTGGAAAGCAGATGGCTCTCGCGCCTATAGATCACTTGCCCAGTAATGAATTGAGCTTAGCATTTAGTGAACAGGTGAGAGCAGCCACGGAGGTGAACCGTAGCAAGGAGGTGAGATTAGATATGCCAGAGGGGCATGATATGACGAATATGGAGGCGCTCGTAGATATAGAGCATAGGTATGAAGGTGCACGGCCCTCATTCAATCTTTACAGACGGAAGAGAAGAGTTAGTAGTAATGACAAAATAAGTAGAAGAAATGCTTACGCCACTGACATTAGTAAAATATTTTACTCTAAATTATATG
>JABUQX010081355.1:0-23756 GCA_015478945.1 Trachelipus rathkii | reverse complement strand
GGGGCGTGGTTTGTGGTCGGTGTTGTGAGGGAAGAATATAGGATCATCGGCCTGGTAAAAGTTTTGTTCTTTTGGTTGTTCAGTAACTTGGCGAACCATTAAATTCTGCCAACTATGTCATTTGTATACTTTCGTGATCTAGAAAATTGTCTTCTTGAGACTTCAAAAATTTTTGACATGCTAATATTAAATAAGGTTTTTTGGGCGTATTTTTAATGCAGGTGAATGTCGAAAGCATGTTTCTACTTTTAAGTATTTTCGTCCGTCGATGCGTTGTTCCCTGGCAAATCTGTCTTTTAAAAGGGATGGTAGGTTTCGCAGTTCAAGTATTTATTTCGAAGTTTGTGTTGAATGTGAAGATATTGTTGCAAGGAAGATGGGTAATATTTTACAGTCACATTTGATGGCAGTTTTTACTATGGTTTGTTTGTGTATGCTGGCGTTCAACGTTGATGTCCACATTGCTGCACTACAGATTAGTAAAATCGATTATTTTAGATCAGTCTTGATTGTAATTTGGCCATTAGATTGTGATTTCTTATTGTTACTTAATTTTGTATTATTTGTTTTTTTTTTCTATTCTTGCATTTGAATGTACTTTAATTTTGTATTTTATTAAATTTGTGCATTTTTCTTAGTTTTCTTTTTCCATGTTGTTTTTTTGTGTGTGATATTTAGCTGTTTTTGTTATCAAGTTCAATCCTTATCATATTTAATGTTGTTATTGGTATATTGTATTTTTGTGACGCCGACCCTGGTATCGGTCAAGTAAATCTATGAGCCAGTCTTAGTGGAAAACCTTGAGGGTGCAATTATTCGGAATCAGTTTGTTTTGCTATTACATTATGTATTCTCTTATTAATATTATGATCTCTTAATCATGCTGGAGATGTGAAATTCTTTTTGTTTTTGGCTCTCAGTTTGTTTATTGTTTATTTGTTTTTTTTGTTTTGTTTATTTTTGTTTTGTTGTGATTGTGCGAGAGTTTTGTTTTATGTGTGTGTGTGGTGTGTGGTGTTGTGTGTTGTGTGTTGTGTGTGTGTGTGGTGTGTGTGTGTTCATTTAGTAGAATTACTAAATTTTTTTAGTAATGGATGTGGATGATTTCTACAGACGCAGTCTGTATATATTTAGTTAGTGTTCTGGTGGATTTGGTATGGTGGGTATTTTTAAAACGGTGCCCTTGTGAAAAGGTCTTATAGGCTGTTGTGGAAAGGATGAATTGGATTAAGTTAGTGATTTTATATTTATATTTTATTATTATATTTTATTTTATTTATTATATATTATATTTTTATAACTTTATAATTATATATTTTTATATATTATTATTTATATATATAATTTTATTTTATATATTATATATATATTATATATTAGTCATTTATTTATATATATTTTCGTTTTTTTTGCTTGTTCTTGCGTGCGTGCGTGTGGGTGATAAGGCTTTTCTGTTTATGGTTCTGTTGATTTCTTTCTTGAAGATATAAAAAATGCATTTGAGCCTGAATGCATTTTAAGAGTCAGCTATTATAATATATATTATTTTATATATTTTTATTTTATTATATTTTATATATTCTTATTATATATTATTATATTATTTATTTATTTTTAATTTATATATTTTTATATTTATTTTATTTTATAGTTTTTTTTTTGTTTTATTATAATAATTTGTTAGATTTATGGTTTTTTTTTTATATATTTTTATTTTTTTTTTAGTTTTACATATATATATTATTTCATATATGTATTTTCTAGAAATAATTTTTATTTTTATTATATCATATTTTATTTCAATATTATGTTTATTGTTATTTATTTTAGGTTTATATTATATATTATTTTTTGTTAATATATTTTATTTATTTATATTTTATTATATATAGGTAAGTATATTTATGATATGATTTTTGATTATTTTGTATTATATTAATTGTTATTATTATGAGTATATATATATATTATATTATTATTTTTTTTTATTTATATTATTATTTATATTCAGGAATGATTTATATATCTGCCATTAATTTTGTGGATTCTTATTCATATATTGTTTGTTGGTTTGTATTGTAGAGGGCGTATTATTATTTATGTTTTTATGTTGTGTGTATATATATATATATTTTATAATATATAATTATGTTTATCTATATTTATTATATTGTTTTTGTTTATTTTATATTTTTTATTATTATTATTTATTTTTTTTTTTTTTTATATATGTTATTTTTATTTATTATTTATTTTTTTATATTTTATATATATATTTATTATAATTTTATAATATTTTATATTTATTTTTTTTTTTTTATTTTTATGTATTATTTTTTTTTTATTTTTTATGTTTTTTTATTTTTTATTATTCTATAGTATCTAATTTAATTTATGATATTGAAAATTTCTTTTTAATTATTTATTATTTTATATATTTTACAGTATATTTTATATTTTTGGTTTATATATTTTTGTATTATTTTTTGTTTAGTATATTATTTTTTAATTATTTATTTTTTTTATATTTTATTTTATTTATATTATATATATATTATATTAATATATATTTTTATATATTATATATTTATTATATATATTATATATATATATATATATTTTATATTATATATATTATTATATTATTAATATTTTTAGTTTTTCTTTCTTTATCTACCTCTTCTGTTTATTTCCACATGATTGGGGGCTAGGTGGCTACAACATTCACCTGGACATAGAAAATTGCTAAGTAGAGGTACCTTTTTTTTTTTGTTAGCCGCTTCGCAAGTGTCTCTCAAAAGCTTCATTCATTGTCATTCCATTAGTATTTAATCCTGGGGTTTTTTTTTGTTTGTTTTTTTTGGTTGTTTGTTGTTTTGTTTGTTTTTTTTTGCCAAAAACCGGTCCGTACTTCAGCGCTGTCTGGTTCGCAATCTAGCGGATCATCCAGTTGGCCAGGCCCACAATCAATGTCACTCCAAAACTCTCCGCCAGGTGTTCGACGTTCCTATTATGCACCTTTTCGTCTCTTTTCTTCTTTCCCTAAGTTTTTGTCTCCTCATATTCTATTTTCTGTTTATGTACTCATTTATTTGGTTTTGTTTTGGTGTTCCTTTACAGATGTGTTTTAGATACACATTTTCTTCGGGCTCCCGCAGCCGGTTTTGATTCCGCAGCTTTATTGTTTTGTTCTGACTTCGATATATTATATGAAATCCGCTTATTAGTACCGAACCGTTACTAGGCAGCCCTTATTTGTTGGTTTCCTTAGTTTGTCCGATTTATAACATCAGACGCTTTTTTAATATTTACACTCATTTGTTTTGCTTAATTCTCGTCATTTTCTTACACGTTTCTCCTTTTTCTCACGAACATACAACATCCATTTAGTACTACTGTTGTTTTCATTCCTTGCAGATTTAATAAATTTTACTGCTCTAGCTAATAGTTATCTCAGGCTGAGAGCTATTATCCACCTTGCTTGATTTATGGAAACTTTTGAGTGTTAGCGAGTATCCCTTCTTATTTTTCGTATACTTATTATTCCAATCGGGTTGGCTATAAGTTTCTGTTTATCTGGAAATAGATATGTTTGAACTAGTACGGTGGGTACTGGTTGGTTTATGCTGGACACCTTAATATTGGCTAGAAACCCAGTTATGACCATGCAAGGATTTGTTTGTCGTCGCCAACTTCTTCTTCTATCTTCATTTCAATATGTTTCATACTTTGACCTCTGGATCAATTCTCGTTGTTTCCTTGTGTTCATCTCAGCTTTGCTCTTTTATATTTTTTTTTTTAATATTTAATATTCTTAGTTGGTTAATTGCTTTACGCATCCAACACGGTTTTCATCACTTTTTTATACGGGATGCGTGCTTCTCGACCGGTTGTTTGTGCGTTATCCACCTCTCCCTTAATATTTTAACATCTTTATATTTACTGTCTCAAATCCTTTCGCTCCGATGGTTATTGTCATTTATTTTTATCGAAGTATGATCCCTTTATGGTTGGAATAGGTATACTATATATATTTATATATATAGTAGTATTATATTTTATAAGTATATTTAGTTGTATTCATGATTAATTATATTATGTAGTTATTTTTTATGGATGTATTAGTATTATATAATATTACTAATTGGAGGTATAAGATTTTAGATTGATTTTATATGGGTTGGTTAAATGTAAATAATTTGTTTATATTAGACTAAAGGCGTCAGAAGTCGGAGAGGGTAATATGAGAGTTTGGTTGAGTTTTTTATAATAAAATAATAATATATGTGTATAAAATATAGGTGATTATTATGGGTTTTAGTGGTTTATATATATAGGTGCTGAGTTAGTAGGTGAGATAGTTATTTGATATATGAGTGGGGGTGTTATTTTTGTATTATTATTATTAGTGATTTAGTTATGTTATGTTTATTTATATATATTATTGTTATATTATTTATTACTTGTGTGATGTAGTTTAGTTATATTATTATTATTTTTATTTTTGTTAGTTATGTTTTATATTATTTTTTTGTATTTATCTGTTATTATTATGTATATATATTAATGTTTTTATATAGTGAGTTATATTTTAAAATTTAGTATATTTTTATCATTAGATGATATTATATGTAAGTTTATTTGGTTTTTTTATATTTTGAGATGAATTTCTTTTTGTTTGTTTTTTTTTATATATTTTATTTTTTATTATATTTTTTTTTTTTTTTTCTTTTTATTATTAGATTTATTATATTTATTTTATGATATATATTAAGTTTATTTATATTATATATATATATTATTTTATTATTTATATTATTATATATATATATTTCTAGGTCTTACTATAAGCAGCAAACTTTACTCTAAGTGCTAGGATCTATTGTCCCTGTCAGTTGGGCCATGCATATTCTTTTTTGCCTATTGGCCTCGAATGTTTGCTTCCTTGTGCAAGCAATTATTTTCTTTAAATGAGCTTATCTAATTATGAAACTCTTAATGGAAAGGTAGCAGAATATTATTTTCCTTTGAGTTATACTATTAACTCAGAGTAGGATTTTCAAAACTCTTTTTCAATGGAACTAGCATCTTCTTTAATCCATTTTGTCTTTTTTTAAAATTGTTAACTTTTATTGTTTCCAGTAAGCCTCTCTTCGCTCTCTGAAGATTCGTGTTTTTCTAGGCGTTAAAGTTTTTTCAGATGGGCTTTTGGTCCTAATAGAATATAATTTTATTTCAATTTTTGCAAAAAAAAGTAAATGGGGCCGGGTGCTTAGCTATGGCCTGTCGTCTCTTAGTAATCTTTGTTTAATGTGCCTCTCCAGTCTCCATGCATCTCCGTGGGCTGGTCGATGTTTCGCCATTTTCTTTTTAATTATTATTCAATTTTTTGTATTTTCTCTTGTTTTTTGCTATAAATAAAATTATATAATAGTTTATTATTTTATTTTTTGTGTATTTTATATATTGATTATTTTATTTGATTTATATAGTATATAAGTAGGTTTTTTATGTAGGGTTGGATTTATATTTATACGGTTTGGTTGTGGTTTGTTTTGATTTTGTTTATTTTATTATTAGTATTGGTGGTTATTTGGTTTACTAGTGAGGTGGAGGTTCGTATTATATTTTATCATATTATATGTAGTAGGGGGTTGAGTTGGGGTAGGGGGGGAGTATTATTTTTTTAATATTATGTATTTATTTATTATGGCCGTATTTAATTAAATATGGCAATGTGGCCTGGTTCCCTTATCTTTCATGGGCGCAATATCTTTGGAGGCGGATCAAATTCTACTAGGGCATGGAATTAATCATTTTTTAAATAAAACTTATATGTTGTACAAAACTATTATTATATATATATATTTTTTATTTTATTTTCAATGGATTTATTTTATTATTTATTATATTATTTATATTTTTTATGGTATTATTTTTTTTATTATATTTCCTACATTATATTTTAAATACGAATCGAATATTGGCATAAAGGTTGTTCGTGTATTGTTTTTACATTATTTTTATTCTAGGTACTATATTTTCTTAGTTTACCCGCTTCAAATCTTTGGTTTTTAGTTTATGATATTTACTTAATTTTTTTCTTTTTATTATCTTTTTCACCAGTTGCATTAGTTTGTCTCCTTGTTCCTTAATTTTTTTATGTAAAAAATAAAGAATCATCATCCGCATTGTCCCGTTTTTGTGCTGCTGAGATATCCTTTTTCAAAATTTTCATCGATATCCCAACGCCTGATTTTTGGTATATGATTTCTATTGTTTTTAATTTTTTTGTTCAGTGTAGTTCAGTATGCTAGATATATTATTTTTTAATATTTAATTGGCTTTTCTTAGGTTTTTGTTCTGACAGTTCCTACGTGCAATCTATGGCTTGAGATGAACATACATATTTTATGTTAGCAATTTGGTTCTGCTTGATTTATTCAATTTAGAATTAAAAAAAGTTTTAATTTTAATTTGAAATTATTGACCATGCAAGGTTCATAAATACTACCTTTTTTTAAACAAATATTTTGGTTTTTTGTACTTATAGGGCAGTTTGTTATAATTAAGTGGATTGGTCATTAATTAAGGTTTTGATTGGCGGTTTCGCATAAAATATCCGTAATATCAAGAATTTAGAAAAGTGAGAAAGGATAATGATTAGTGTTTATCTTTAAATTAATAATACCAATGAGTAAGTACTCATTCTTTATCACAAAGACAAATTAATCTATCGTGACATATAATATTATGAATAAATTTCTAAAAATAAATTAGTTTTGATGATTATTCCGAATGTTTACTACGGGTTCGTTCCTTTCCAAACTACATGATTGGGCATCTCTTGACTTGCTTTTCATTTAATTTGTCGATGAAAATCAGTTAGGCAGGTTTAAGACGGATTAGCACTATAGACAAAAGAAATCTTTTTACCTGTTATAGGCGGATGAATACCATTTTATTTATGTTTTGGAAGGTTATTTGATGGAAGCCACGTTATTTTTTTTTACGAACTAACTCTTTGGTGGCAACAAAAAATGGATTTATATTAATTTTATTTGAATTCAAAACTTTTGTAGTGGAAGATAGATTTTTTTTTTTTAAATTCTTTATTAGAGAATTATTTTTTTTTTTACCTAGATTATAATTTACGTTATTCAAGGATCATCCTCTTCAAAATAGGAAGAAACGCTTTTTTTAATTTATCAAAATACATAATTCTTTCAACACATATTTGGAATTGGTTCTTTATTTACATTTAGTGTACTTTTTATACATTTCCATATTTTATTTTTTTTTTTTTTTTTTTTTTTGAGGATCCAGTTGTTTACTTTTGTTGTCTGTGTAAACTTTTTGGAGGCGGTGGTTGTATCTTTAAGTTTTTTTGTA
Source organism: Trachelipus rathkii (assembly GCA_015478945.1). Taxonomy (NCBI): domain Eukaryota; kingdom Metazoa; phylum Arthropoda; class Malacostraca; order Isopoda; family Trachelipodidae; genus Trachelipus; species Trachelipus rathkii. The sequence continues at coordinate 16,364 of JABUQX010081355.1, read as the reverse complement.
CTTTCTTATTATCTGTATATTATTGGATTCAGCATTGTCAATTTTTTTCTTTATTAGTAGATGACTTGTAACATTAGTTAAAATTTTGTGATCTGCGATTGCTAATTTTATTCCAAGATGTCCTATCTTGTTTCCTTCTTAAATTTTTTTTTTTTTTTTTTTCATTAATTATGTAAATATAATTGTATCTAATTTTTTTTCTATATCCAAAGTAGCTAGAGATGTAATATTGGAGAAAATGCAGCTACAAGAGTTATTGCTGTTATGTAAGAAAACTTTTCCTTTTTTTTTTCGTTTTTGGGAGAGACTTTTCTTTCAGATTTTTTATTTTATGAGATTTTTTATTAATTACATATGGCTACTTTATTTTTTTGTCTCCTGTGTTCGAGAATGGAAACTTTTATGTATATTGACAGGAACTATAATTGAACATTGAAATTTTTTGTGAATTGTTTACAGTAATACTGAATAGCATTTTGTCACAATGTAAAAGATTTCTTGGTTGAATAGTTTTGAAAGTTAAGTTATATTATTTTTTTTATCTATTTTCTATTTTTTGTTTGTTTTTTCCATCTCGCAGTATCATTTTTTCTTCATAAAGGATCAAGCTGAGTTTTATTATTCATTTCATGTTTGAAAGATGTCCAACTCAATAGTTAAGTTTAGTTTACGGTTCTTATAAGAATGTCATTTTTTAGGAATTTCGTTAACAACATTGTTTCCTTTCTTGATGTATTTTTATTTATTCATGATATATTTTATGTAAAATCAGTTGTAATAACGATTTCAATATTTTGTTGTTTTTTCGGACAAGATCTTCCCCTTCTAATATGTCCAACATGCGATGACTAATATGCTCTTAGTAAAGCACATTGTAAATTCCTAATATCATGAACCTTTTTCTTACGAATGTCAGATAACCTTTTGTAACGACCACACCCCATGCTTAAAAGTTGGATCATTCTTTGTAAATTTTTTTTTATATTTTTACTTATTTTTTTTTAAAAGTATTTTATGAATTACTAAAAAAAAATAAAAAAACCTGAGGGGTAGTTAGTTACTTTTAATATATTTTTTGTTTGAAACAATTGTAGAATATACAGGTTGGAATTTTTTAAATTTATTTTATTTTAGGGCAATTTAGTTTAATGGATCTATAGTGTTTTTAAATTTCTTTTGATATTTTTTATAACTGCTCTTATTTATATAGTTCTGATATTTCTATACTAATATCTGTAGCTTTATTCATTACTTTTTGTTTATATTATCGAAGTTAAGAATATTATTTTCGAACTTTTTGCATTGTTTGCAATCTTTCGATAGTCCATACAGACTTTAATAATAAGGTATCAGGACTCAGGCGGTCGGAACCTGTGGGGGTGGTTCGCCTTACGGTATGTCTCTCACTTCGTCCATATAGTCCCTCGTTCCAAGCCACCCGCAGTGTGTTCCCTTTGAATGTCCTTTTTTTCCCTAAATACCAATACAGTAATAAAGCAAGTGTATAATTTTGTTTCGTTTGTGTTTCATATTATTTTTTGGATGGATATTTCTATGCAAGCATTTCTAGTTTTTAATTTTAAGCTTTCTCTTTTCCTTTGATCACAGATCTTTAATTTTTGATTTTTTGTAAGCTGTGAGCTTCTTTGATGGCTTTTTCTACTGCTTGAGTGTGTGATGGGAGTGTTAAGGTAAATGAAGTTGTGCACTTTCACGAAGTCTATAATGATTATCTTAACTTCTTCGGTTTTCCAGTAACTTCTTTGCAAATTCCTGTAGTTTGTCAGATGACTTGTGAGAGGTGGTTGCTGTTCACTTTTTTTGTTCGCTACTACATTTTCTGTCAAGACATCATTTGCTTCGACATATTCTTTCCTGATAGCTTTGTCCAAGGTATACTTTATTTTTTTCTGGTGATTCAAAACCAGATCGTTAGTGTTGTGTTTTATTTTAGGTTCTTTTTTTTACTGCTAGTATTTTGGTCTTGAGCCGGTTTGAATGACATCGTCTTTATAGCCAATTTTTTTTAGTTTGGATTGTATACTTCTCTATAGTTCCTTTATACTTTTCGATAATTTTGAGCTAAATACCTGCGAATGTCTTCCTGAAGCTAAATTAAGGAACCGCATTCCTGCTCGATCTCCTATACTAACCCTACAACAACGCATACTGACTATAGTTTTCATTAGAACATCAAACTGTCATTTCTGACAAATGACTCTTTACAGATGAGAGAAGATTCCATATTTTTATATGAAAAATCAAGGAAGAAAGATATGCTGAATGAAACATAGTAGAATTTGATCACCATGACGGAGTATCTGTCATGGCATAAGGGAAAGGAGGTATTTACCTGGAAGGAAGTACTAACCTCTATTTCATCAAATGTGGTAAACTAAAGGCACAATGGTGCCTATTGTGAAAAAATATTAAAGGTCTGCGGAAAATAGTTTCTTCAAGTACACAACAGCATCCGGCATACGACTTTTAGAAAACAAAACACAGATGCTAGCAGTTTTAGAAGCAACAGTTATGTGATCAGTAGCGTTAGCGTGAGGTTTGGTTAGATAATGCATTAAGTAAAGGGTCTGTATATATATATATCATCATAAATATCCATTTTTGTTTTTGATGTGTATCTTACCTATATTATATATATATATCAAGCTAAGAACGAGATATATATATATCATATTATATATAATACTATATATAATATATATATATATATTATAGTATATATATAGGTATATATTATATATATATATACTATACTATATAATATGATGTTTTGTCTAACGTCTGCTTCCCCAGTAGTTTTTTTCTTTCTGTAAAGTTTGCACCATTTGATTTGCTAGTGAATGTATTTTAGGCAGGTTAGGTTATGATAATTTTTGACGGGAGTTTAGGTTTTGTAAAATATTGTCACTCATTTTAACACAAGAAGTTTTTTGACAATGTTAAGAAATAAAGAGAAGGTAGATAAGATAAGTTTGTTGGATTAATGTTTTCTAATTTACCGTTGATAATGCAGGATAATTTGTTACCCGCGGCCGCGACCCGCGTGTTAGCAAGGTTATTAATAACGGTCAAGGGTATCTCTCATAGGGCTCTCTGTTATAATTACATTATCGTTTCTTACGCTTAAGGTTCAGGAATGGTTATGGTGTTTTTTGTTGACAAGTCTAGACAAGACTTTGTTCATTTTGCTTAATCTATTCTGGTAATGACCCAAAATAAAAAAAAGATTTTTTAACGGTCTCTTCGCTCTACGAACTATATATTTGAAGTGAAACCACTGATTACAATGTTTCGTTGATATATTCGGTTAATGTAGACAATATATGATTAATGATACTGTAACAAATTCTCTTGTTCTAAAAGCCTTTGCTTACATTTCGATTTATTGTATAACACTTTTTTAAAAAGCTTTTGAAATTTTATAAGGCTTTAAAAAGAGAAAAATAAGTAAAAATTTATGCTACTGACAATTATCTTTCTATTTCTTCAAATCCAAGGCAACTGATGTAAGAAATTCTTCTTCTAACAAATAGTTTACATTCACTGATAAGTTTTAATTTATCAAGATTAATGTGCACTGATCAGAAATTCAGTTGGTGTCTACTACGTTAATGAGCCAGGCTATCCTGCATTCACGTTACACAAAGAGAGCGATTGCCCCTTCAACTATAATGTTTCATGTCGTTTCTAGATCTTAGTCTTTACTTATAAAATGGGGGTTAAGCCTTAGAACAAGTAACTCTTCATGTCTATCCCTCTGAGATGTGTTGTCCAAAAATTCTAAATTGGGCACCGGTAAAATTGGTTTTGGCAAACTTAATCCCACATTAAAAAGGCATCAAAGCCAGAAATTTCTAAAGTACAAACACACCTTCCGACCCAAAACAAATTTATCGCCATTAAATTGTGCAAGCCCGCCTGGGAGTAAAGATTATAATGGGTTTATAGGCAATGTTTATCGGTGATGGACCTACAATTATATTGAAAACAAGGGTGTGCTCCTTGTTTCAAATGCGACCCCAAATGGCTTTTGATGGCTTGAAATGTTGAATAACAAAAAAATGAAATACCGATAATGTTAAAGAACAAACGAAAGATTGAGCAACGTATTTTCAAGGAATTTTGGCTTGGAAAGGCTGTGTGGGGGGGAGGTCGGGGTTGCGTTTTGCGATACGGCTCTACTGCTTAGCTCGCAGAGCAACTGGCTTGACACTCAAGTTATCTATATTTTAATGAATTGAACTTGAGTGATATAAGGTCTATGTTATACAAAAATATGACTTAAGCAAAGACTTCAACCAGCATCGAGTGGATGGAGTTGCTCAGGGTACATGGGGTGGTTTGCGTTACCTGCTTTTCTGATCTGACTTACTTTACACTGCTTCGTGACTGTTTTTAGGGTCAATAAACCATTACCACGTTTACTTTCTAGAATCTTTTTATTTCCAGCAAGAAACTTATTTAAAATGAGTTAGGCATATGGTTATACAAACAAAGATGATCACCAAGCAATGATGAGCTTCTAAAGCAATAGATCAACACACAATGCCGGCCATAATTGGATGCGGTGGGCAGAGGTATTGTGTGTGGTTTTAGTCTTTGCGTGCCCATTACTGCTCCTAAGCTGCTTTTACTGCTTTAGTGCTTTTAGGGTCAAGTAATGTTAATTATTAATTTACCGTTCATAAACATTAAAAAGGAATAAAAAAAATTAGTTATTATACAATCAAAAATATTAAAAAATTTTGTATTGATTTACTCAAAATAAAAAACAATAATAAGAAATTTTCAAGAACAAAATATTTTTATTGGAAATTTCTCACAGCAAATTCAAAAATTAAAAAATAAAATGAAAGAATTAAAAAAATTAAAATTAAAAGTTGTAAAATTAAAAATGATATTTTTAAAGACCAAAAAAAAAAAAAATTAGGAAATAATTTAAAAACAGAAATGAATTTTGAACATAAAAATTTAAAAAATAAAATAAAAAATAACTAAAGGTTTAAAATATGGGGCCGAATAAATGGAAACATTAAAATAGATAAAGAAAGCTTTTGACAAAAGCAAAAAATAAAAGTGTTAGCTAATGCAGTATTATTTAACAAAACCTTAGCATAAAACAAAAGAAAAAATTTATAAAGGGGGAACGATCCAACATTAGAGATTTTGGGACTCCAGTTTTACGCCACACACCAAACAATATACCATAAAATTCTGTAATTTTAAGAAATTTTGATTTGGCAAAAAAAGCAAACCGCAGGCTTTTTCTTGACTCTAAAAACCCGTCGAAAGTTTTGCGCGCGGGTGTTTTTCTGTGTCTGTAGTCATTGTTTCGGCATTTGTTTCATTTTTTCATTAACCTACGTTCTTTGACACCTTTCTTTCATATCAACTCTGCGCAATTTTTTTTCGAAATAGACAATTCAAAAAACTTTGGGAAATATTAGCAAAAAAAGGCGTCCATTACGCACAAATGCACAAAGGAAGTGTTTTTTTGATTTTTTTTGAACAATTGTGCACGTAAGAAAAATTAAAAAAAATGATGTATGGATTACGGGGAAAGAGTGCAAAAAGAAATTATTTCAAAATATCAAAAAACAGCTTCGTGCATTTTGTGCGTAATGGGCCCATCTATGCATTATTTACGAAAAGTTTCATTTCAAAAAAAAAAATTGAATAGAAAGTCTTGATACGGGAAAATGTCAAAAACTTAGGTTCAAAAATCCTATGAAAAAATAAAATGGCCGAAACAATGAACTCATCCACACAACAGAAAACAACAACCAGACAAACGATGTTCTAGAGGTCAGGAAAAGATGCGGTTTATTATATTTGTTTATCAAGAAAGTTGATCTGCATAAATTAAGAATTCCATGTCCATTTTTAAAGTGCGGGGCTCAATGATTGGGGTCCCCCAAGAATCTCCGTAATAATTAAAAATCTTCCCCTAAAATTTAATGAAAAAATAGCAAACAAAATATACATGTTTCAGGTTAGAAAAAAAATATGCTTTTGTCCTCTGTTTCGCACCCTGTGCTTTTTTTTCAGGGGAAACCCCTATCTGGACGCTCTCAGAATAATCCCTCAGGGGTTTTTTGAATCCCGTCAGTATCCATGCCGTCTAAATCGCTAAAAACACGTAACATTTGGATACCAAGTATTGTCTTTATTAATGCCGGCGGCCGAAGGGGCAGCGGCGCCGGGGAGGCGGCTCGGGGGGGGCCGCGCGGCGCGGACGGGGCCCGTACGAGCCCGGGCCGCGTGGGCTCCGTCGGCCAGGGAGGCCGCGGACGCGGCTTTTATTATGCCATGTTACTAAAACTCGCTCCGGCTCCCGGCTTGTTTCGGCTGCCTGGCTCGCGCTCCGGCTCAGGCTCCATCCTCCTTTTTTTCTCTTCTATACCACTCTCTGTGACTTTCGTCTATCTTACCACATTCATTTCTAAACAGTTTTTGGAATTCAGCCTCATCCCATACAAGGGAGGTAGTGACTGCGGACCACTCGGCTCCCGAAGGCGACCGTCACAACTGTTGGGGTACAAAGTTTGAAGGGATTATACGACATCTCTAAAAAGTACCTCCTCAGAGGATCGAACCAGCATATCGGCTACAACAGTCTTCCATAACCTCGGCTTATCACCTATAAATACAACAAAATTTTTCACCCTTTATGAGCTTCTCTAACCTATAAAAAGGGAAGATTCCGTAAGAATTTTAAGCGGGGGCCAAACATCTCCATCGGGGACGTGCAGCCCAGCATGTAACCCTTCCATCTGAGGCGACTAGGTTGTATGCCCACCATTTAATATGATATGACCACAATTTCAATCCCTTTAACCGCAACTCTCTAGACAGTAGCACTCCTCCAAGGAGATCCGTACAGCTGCTCAAACGCCGACAACAACATGTCATGTACATCTCAAAATCGGAATCAGCGGGAAAAACATACATTCTGTACATTCTGGTTAGACGAAAAGGCGATATCGCCCAAAAAGCGCCAAATCTAATTTGCACTTCTTTTTGTGGGCTTTCACCCTGTCGACTGTCTCTACCTCACTACAGTATATATAATATATATATATGATATATATATAATATATTATATATATATATATATATATATATATATATCATATATATATATAATATATATACTATATATAGTATATATATATATAGCATAATATAATTACTATAATATAATATATATAAGTAGTAAATAACACAGAAACGACACTAGACATGCACCACGCGCATGCGTAGGTATTACCAGGCAAAGCTAACTGGGGCGCGTATTTTAGGTGCTATGATTTGCCCTGCCGCATGCACTGCACGGGCTCTATTGACGTACGTATGTATGTTCATTACTCTAGTCATGGTCTCTTTTATTCATGAGTGCTTTTTGTCGACCCTTCCTGTGGACTGTTTTCCACTGAACCTCTGTGACTGTGCTGCGTTTGTGTTACACCCGACACCACTCTTTCATAGTCTCGCGTCTCTTACCGACCCTCTGCGACTGTTAGCTCTTTGTGTGTGCCACCGACCTCTGTGACTGTTGCTCTTTTGTTGCTGCTCCGACCTCTGTTCTACTGATTTGCGCTCGGCGTTTTGCGTTATTCCATGTTGAAAGCACGGGCGGTCTTTACCCGCCCACCCCTTTCAGCTTACGTGTGTCGCATGGTGGGGAGATCTGTCCCCCACCCTTGCCAGGGGCCTCTCTGCTTTCCCCACTCTCTTCATTGCGAACAACATCAAGAACGACAAGAACAAAAGGGAGGATGGCGGACGCGAACTTCTGCTGTCCGACTTTAGCTGGTCTCAATTTCACGGTCACTCATATACCCTTTACTTTGTGCCGGAGAATGCAACGCTCCAGGAGCTACAAAGAAACAATGGTTATATACTTTTTAAACCACTATATATAATATATATATATATATAGTATATAATATATATATATATATATACTATATATAATATATATACGTATACTATATATTCATATATATATAGATATATATATATTATATATATATAATATATATATATATATATCAAAAATTTATATACTAATACTATATATACTAATATGAACCTATAATACTACTATACTATATAGTATTTATATATATACTCTACTTATAATACAATTTATTATCTGGTCGTGTATTTCGAAAAAAAAATCATGTTTATTAATTGTAAGTGCTAAAAAAAATAAGTCGTAGAAATCTTTTAAACTAAACAATATCCTTGTAGCGATAATGATAAAATTAACAATGATAATATCCAATATAAACTATTTACCAAATATACATAAATTTCGATGTACCTGATAACTTGCATTTTAATGTAAAATAATATTGCAAAATACTTAGGTAATATGTCTATTATTGGACATCATATTCATTCATTATTATATAGATAACGTAAATGAGTTAAAGTGAGAGTATAATCTCTATTATGCCTAATCATGTTTTTAATCTTGTGCTATTAACAACTGGCATAACAATTTCTATTAGGTAATATCTAATATTATATTCTTATGCGAGTTGAGTGGAAATTGCTGACTCGGTAAATTTTGATGGATCTTAATCAGGATCCAGTTTGAAAATATTCTGTATTCGTAATCATTGTCAGAGTAGAGTTGAAAGTGGTATGGTTCTAAATTGTTAAGATCAGAATTGAAACTCGCGTCGTATAATCTGTAACCGGTTAAACAGCCTTGCTGAAAATTAGCAGTTTAGGGAGAAAAATATGTAATATTTTAAAAGTAAGGCACAACTCCTGACCGAAATTTTGAAGAACTGAAACTTAAACTTAACAAAAAGATAGTCTACCAAACATCATTTAAGTCTTGCGAAAGATTTTAATTTTGTTCATTAAAGAAACGGAATCAAAGAAATACCTTTAATTTTTGATGCATATTCTTTTCTTAAAGTGCAAAGCGTTTATCAGCTAACAGCAAAGATGAAATTAGGTCATATTATTCTACTTAACTTCTGTTTTCATTGGATGTTTGCGCGCCCCATCCCTAATCTGAGGGGTCGAGGGTAGCTGAAGAATATATATATATATTGAAATTATCTTTGCTGCCAAGAAACCGGTTCCCTTCCTTTAAATCGAATTTTTTAAATCTTTTAGAACTACATAACCGTTCATTAAGACGTGCCTTTCTTTCATATGTGTGTTGTACTATAAATTTGTAACTTAATAGAACCTTGAAAAGTTTGTAGTAAGAACCCCAAATGAAAAGCCTTTATATCTTTATTTCTTTGAAAAGATCACATATATTGTAGATCCAAAAGAGCAAATAACACTTACAATTGATAACTTCAATAAGATTAATGTGTATTTCCATAAATTTTGGCGTTAGTGTTCAGTTGGAAATATAAGAGAAAATTAATGAGAAAACCGACAAATCTTATCAAGTGACAGTTGAGTTTCTTTACCTTCTATTCGACTGATTGACGGAAAAGATTTTGTCACTTTTAAATAAGTGTAATTGTTACATTTTTGGAACCTAGTGTAGTTTTGCTGCGGATTTTTCAGAGTGGTTGAATTGCAGTTTTCGCCAAATGAGTAAATGAACTTAAAACAAGAATTGAGAGTATAGAAGATAAAGGATTAGCTTTCGTTCCATTTTATTAAACTTTATATTTGATTGTTCTATCGGTTTGATAAATATTTGTTTGAAATTCTTTATTTTTTAAACCTCAAGTGTAGAACAAACGCACTATGAATATTCATTGAATTCCTAGAATATCTTATTATTTAAATGTGAAGAAAACAATTTTAATGTTTAATCTGTACAAGCTAAAAGATTGTTTTAGAAAGAAAATATATTCGATATCTTCTGCAAAATCTTGGCACATACACTTGTATACGTTAATATACGACTGCGAACACGTTGGTGGCGCTGGTTTGGAATAGCCAGTCTTAAGTCGGATTTTCTGTAGTCCCTCAACCCCCACGTTTTACCCTCTGAAAAGGGGATAAAGCACGTTAGAAGGAAGTTATATATATATACTATATATATATATATATACTATATACCTAATATAATATATATACTATAATAACTAGATATATATATATTATATGATATACTATATACTATATATATACTATATATATATATATATATATATATATTATATACTATATATAATTATATATATATATATATGTCTGAAGAAGACACGAGGTAGTGTCGAAACGTCACCCCCTTCCTCTCCCCCCCCCCCCCTCCCTTTAATATCTCACGAGTAAAGTGCTAATTTTCTCTTTTTTCTTTTTTACCCCTCTTTGTTAGTATTTAGTGCGTTCTTTACTTTCAATTGCTCGTTCGCAGTGCCTTTGAAGTGGAGCTACCTCCATAAAAATAATTTTGAGATCGAAACCTCCCCTATATACGATGATACATACACATATATATACTACTATTATATATATATATATACTATACTATTATACTATATACTATATAATATATATATATACTAATATATATATATATATATTATACTCAAAATTATTTTTATGAGTTACTTCCACCTTCACTGCACTCGAACACAAATTAAAGCTTAAAAACCAACTAAATATAACCAAAGAGGGTAAAAAGAAAAAAAAGAAAAATTCAGCACTTAATCGTGAGATATTTAAAAGGAGGGGGGGGAGGCGTGACGTTTCGACACTCCCTCGTGTCTTTTTCAGACGCCAGCTAAAAAATAAATGATAAAATATATTTAGTATTTTTACTATGAAATATATATATAATCATATATATATATATACTATATATCATATACTATATAATATACTATATATATAATATATATATAATATATATATATATATATATATATGATATATATATATATCACTATATATATATGCGTTAGACAAGGCGTGCTTGAAAACTCCTGCTGGCGGTGCTCCTGGCGGACTATAGCGAGCAACCAAATAAGGCAAGCAATTGCCGATATGCGCACAACAACTGTGCAACGAAATTTGTAATTACATAAGTCCTCTCGAGAAAATTTTCAACTCTCTCTAGGAATTTCGAACCATCGACAATAGCGTCGTCGTTAGACCAATGTATAGGAGTCTCTACCACTGCTCCAATCCGCCTCCCCAAATAATATACTATACTATAATATATATATATATTATATATATATATATATATATACTATATATATACTATATATATTATACTATATATACTATACTACTACTATATATATGGCCCCGGCGCTCAGTGGAAGAGCACTTCGCGCCAGCAAAGCGATAGATTCATGTTCGAAACTGGTCAGGTCGGAGAATGAGTTATTCTCTCTTTAGACTCGGCTTCACCCTACTCGGACGTAAAACGAGCTACACCCCTCCTTGAATAAGGCTCTTCCCGTGAGCGGTGAAAAAAAACTGAAATATTATATATATATATACCTATATATATATACGATATACTATATATATATATACTATCATAATATATATATATATATATATATATATATATATATATATATATATATGATATACTATTATATATATACTTATCACTCTAACAATTAATTAATAATATTTTGAAAATTAGGAACTTTATTCTGCGTCTGCCAACAACCGAAAAAAAAAATATATTTTCAGTTTTCTTGCTGTAATTGCTATTGTCCGGTGCACTCAAATATATATATATAATATATATTATATATCATATATACTATATATATATATATATACATTAATAAATTTATTTATATTTTTTAGATAAACTTGGGCAAGATAACACCTTTATTTAGTGCTACTTTATAATATATATATATATATATATATATATATATACTATAAATATATATATATATATATATATATATATATATAGGAACACGCCTCGTATAGTATATATACCTATATATCTTTTTAAATAATCCATATCATTAATATAAAAAAAAACTATATCACTATATATACATATATATATATATATATATATATATATATATATATTATATATATATAGATATATTATATATATACTATATATTAATATTATATTGCAAATTCTAGAATTTTTATTATCCTTTTTGATACTTAAGCATTTATTATAAGAAAAGGTACATCAAATTACTTAAGGCTAGTTAACAAATCAGTAAAAGGAAAATTGTGAATGCGTTTTCAATATATGTAGTTTTATCTAAAATTGCTATCTGATTACCCTTGTCTGATCTCGTGATAACTATCTGATGGTTCTTTTTTAATTTATTAAGAGCATTATAAAAAATTTGAGGTTAATAGTTCTACTATATTGTATCTGATTTATTAAATGACAAAAGACCTTTATTCCTAAGTTGAACTTTGTTTCAAGAAATGGCCAACGTATTATCACATTTATTTTCTTCTATTTTTTCTTCGTCAGATAAAGATATAAATTGCATTGCTTTTTAAGGGATGCCTTTCTTTGGAAGAGGAATGGAAGATTTTTTATTCAATATTTTTTAATATATACTTATATATTATACTTATAATATATATATTATCATAATATATTATAATATATCATACTATATATATATATGATATATAATTATATATATATATACTATATATATACTATATATATATATATATATACTATATATATCATATACCTATTATATATATATATATCAATATATAATATATATATAATACTATATATCATGGGCTTATGAAAGGAATTAGAAGTGGGTGGCAGGAGGAAGGTCTTGTTAGAACTGTTCATAATTCGAATTGCATTTGGTTTTGTCTATGGCGAAACTGAAGAGGAGTTTGAGAGGATTAGTAGAGGGGTTTGGCAGGATATGTAAAAAAGGAGAGTTTGAAAGTAAATGTAGATAAGTGCTATCGGCTTATGGTATGAGTGAGGGCGCAGTCCGCCAGTGTGGAAGTTACTCTTAGATGGTGAGAAGAGAAACTCGAAACAAGTGTCTTGACTTTACAATACTTTAGGATATATGGGACATGGAAAACGGGAACGGATTGCATGCTGCAGGCCTGTAGCATGAAGTTGTGAATGGTAGGAAGGCGCTGGTACAATTAAATCTTTGGTGGGTGTAAAGGGACTAACGTCTTGAGTTGCCGCTAGGGTTTTGCATGAGGGGTATGTTGTTAACCTATGCTTCTATGTTATAATAGTTGAAACTAATGGTCTGGATAAGAGTCTACAGACTCTAATGTACAATGTGTTCAGATTGGGAACAATCTTAGGCGGCGTGCTAGATGTGAAAAGAATTAATGAAATGAGGAATGAACTCCATTAGGAGTTGTGGTTTGTGTGAACCAGTAAGGAGTAAATGAGAATAAACGAGAATCCAGTGAGACTGGTTTGATCATATGGAAAGGATGGATAGTGGTCAGTGTGCTGGGAATCGACCGGCTGGAGGTCGAGGAAAAAGTGCGATCGAGTCAGCCAATGAATGCGCCCTGAAGGAGAGGAGAATGCTGAGTTAGAATAAAGGTGCACTAACAGGAGTGACATGACGGTGGGTTTTGTGAGGGCAGTATGGTTATTGAGTTTGCCTAGAAATGAACATTGACGACAGACTTCCACAGTGAGGGGGCGTCGCAATAAGCCGTGAAACCCTAGGGTGGAATTTTCTGACTGTGACAAGTTCTCAATTAAGGGTGTAAAGGGGATGGTAAAGGAGGGCTTTCTTTTTAACTTGCATCATGTTGTTCTACTACTTTCTGTTGTGCCGCCTTCACCCCCGGTCTGGGAATAGACGTAGATGAAGATCTACTCACTATATTATATACTATATATATACATATACTATATATATATATAATACTATATACTGGTACTATATATAATATATATATATATATACATATATATATATCATATATATATAAGATATATATATATACTATAACTATAATATAGATATATACCTATATATATATATATATTATAATATATACCTATATATATTATACTATATATAATATATATATATATAATATATATACTAATATATATACTGCGTAACTAAGAGTCATAGGGGCCCCCCCGCCAAAGTGGAAATGGGCCCCCTTTTGGACCGTATAATTTATATATATATACCTATATATATATAGATATATATATACTATATATATATATATACCTATATATATATATACTATATAATATAATATATATCAACACTATTCAACTATATATATATATATATATTATATATATATATATATATCATATAATATATAGGCCTCTATATTGCTATTTATCAGTGTTCAGTTACTCCATTTTTTGGTGAAATAGATATTTCATAAAAAAGTACATGACATTTTTGGAAAGCAGTATTGTAAAAAATGAGTATAAAATGCTTCTTTAAAAGGGAAAAAAAATGCTATTACAAGACTTTTTCACTTTTTTGTATACAAAAATTTAATCAACATTCTCAAAAAACATCTTCTTACATTCTGCTTCCAAATGTATTATTTTACTATTTTTTTCACCTTAAATATCTTATTTCCCCCCTCCTCCAAAAAATGAGTATCAATCTAGTTAATTGATAATTTATACTATATATCATTATACTATATAAATATACTATATATATTATATAATATATATTTATATATATAATATATATATATATATATATATAATATATATATTATACTATATATATATATATATAATATATATAATATATATATACTATATATATATATACTATATATATATATCAGATATATATTATACTATACATATATATATATATATATCATACCTATATACTTATATATATATAATACATATATATATTGCGCGTATAATACTGGATACTATTTATATATATATATAACTATATATATATCATATATATATATAATATATAAATATAAATATATATATATATACTATATATATATATACTATATATATAGAAGAAATTAAGAATCAGGAATGTTAGCCTTACAAAAATTCCGTGGCAATATCTGTTCTCGCAAAAATATTCGAAAGGCATGAATGCTTTATAGTTACCGAAACATCTTTGGCCTCCATTGCCATTGAATTTATTAACCACTTCTTTCAGATCAACGAGTTCGACAGTTTATTTCAATGCACAAATAAGCCCAATTGCACTGTAGCCTTGTTTGTTTCATAATGTTCCTTAACAACAGCTTCTTTATTAACTTGAGATTTGAAAACGAGGGCCTTTTCAGGCCTGTTAGCAGATGTTACTGTAAACGTCAAAATACAACTGACAACTGCTGTACACAAGTCTTGCCGTAAGCTACTTGCCTACAGGCAGCTGTTTCTACCGAAATACGAGGCAAAAATATAAGATTTTCATCTCATTTTCTGTAATGGCAATTGTGAAATCGTTCAATTGCCTAAAGTTAAACCTAAATCGTATTTTTCTACCAATTTTGTAGCCTTCATCCTTGCATCCACTCTTTCACCAGTTCGTCAGCTCCTGCTATTGCGCTGCAGCGAGCACAGAAATAAAAACAACCTCAGTTCAACAGTTGTTCATCGCTAATAAACGCACGTAGCATCTGTTCATTTATTATATCAAGAGATTTTGTTGAAAACCCTTATTCTAAAACCTTTCATGGGTCTTCAATTGTTTTCACCAGATTTAAAAAGCTCTTAATCTGTATTTGACGTCTGGGAGTAATTTGCTCAATGTTCCAATGATGTGCTAACTCCGTAGCTTTTCTAACGCACTACATCTTCAAACTTTGTGTCCTAGCTCAGCATAAGCTTATTTTCTTGCTCTGGTCCCATAAGGTGATTGCGTTCTGAAGATCTGATTGGGACTTCTGCCAACATTTTTGACGACAACATCTGATGCTTCAATACAAAGACAGAACCACTAACCAACTCACAACCGACTTTGCCAACTGTTCCTAGACCAAGGGGCTTCGTTTCTTTCACTTGACTTCCTTACCATAAACAATCACTGACGATAAGAAACTTCCGCGAAATACATGGGATCACTGGTATTTTCTATTCGCGAGTAATGAACTCTGTACTGAGAAGCACTACCTAGTCCTGGACAGCAATTTCTTTAGTCTGGTTTTTGTGATCAGCCACTTGCGTTATTGCTTGAACACGCTGGTACATTCCTTGCCCCACCGAGCTGAACTAGAACGGGAAATCGCACACCTCATACTTTTTTCCAGTTTGTCATAAAATTTTTTGAAGAGCCCATTATATCTCCTTCTAAAGCACATCATTAAGAACTAAATTTACAATTTACGCGCCTTCCAGATGAATGTCTATTCTGCGCTTAGAACATCTTTTCTTTATCCGAGCCTGTTGAAGTCCTGATCTCTCTCTGGGG